>VCCN01005714.1:3714493-3734825 GCA_006491835.1 Architeuthis dux
CACTTCCTCTTCCTTGCCTCTCTCTCTCTGTCAGTTCTTCTCTCTCTCTGTCAGCTCTACTCTCTCTCTCTCACTAACTTCCTTTTCCTCTCTCTCTCTTCTGAGTAATAACCCATGTAAGCTTATGCTAAATTGATCCCTTAGTTTATGTCCAGCAGCATTCTCACTTGTTTTTTGTTTTTTTTAATTTGGACTTTTTAGTGATCACTTCCCACCATCACTGTTTAATTTAAAAGGTAAAAAGAAGTATATATAGGTGGTGGTGATTCATAATTTCCCTTGGAATGCTAGTTTCCATCACCCCTATGTAGTTATCTCTGCCTTGGCTGCTTTACAACCCAATATATCTGCAGTTATTCTACCCCTGTTCCACAATCCAATATATCTGCTGTCCTGGCTTGAAATCTTCTTGAGTAACTTTAAAACCCATAAGAACCCAGACCCATTTCTACTTGAAGGAACATTATGTGGGATTATGGGTAGGCAAATTGACAGACAGTCACATGACTGCACCAGGATGTTCAGTAGATGTCACTTAGTACACTTGATGAGTTAAAATCAAGGATAAAATATAATATTATATAAGAGACTGGGCAGATCAATTAAATTGTATGTGACACTTAGTACACGTCATGAGTTAAAATCAAGGATAACATATAATATTATATAAGAGACTGTGCAGATCAATTAAATTGTATGTGACACCGGTGTCACAGTGGGTTCTTATGAGTTAAGTTATACCAGGCTTTCTTCAAAACTTTCCAGACTTTAGACTGGGGGTCTGGCTTCTGTTCCTCTTTGTCCACATGATCGCATACTGATTCGAATTATATTTAGGCCAGGGTTCTTTTAGCTGTTGTTTTTTTTTTAATGCAAATACAATTTCACTGCATTAACTGTGTGTTCGGTATCATTGTCATGTAAATCTTTTCCCAATCTGGACTCGTGTGATGAATGGAAATCCACTTGTACTTTTCAGCATTCATGACACCATCAATCTTGATAACAATATCCCCAATTCCACTAGTCGAAATGCTTGGAATGCATCCTCACAACATCACAGAATATCCGCAATGTTTCACTGTAGGCAACAAGTGTTTCTTGTTGTTCCTCTTCTTCTTGTCATTTATTGGACCCTAAAATTTCAAACTTTGATTCATCGTTCCAATCTTTCTGAGCATTTGCATATTTCAACTTCTTTTTCCCCTCTCCAAAAAATGGTTTCTTGGCTGATACTCTTTCATGGCTAGGACATGTTCGACCCATGGTGAATGCCAAAAGAAATATTGTACGGACAACTGGCCATTGGCACCAGGCAGGTCGGCCGCCCCTTACTCCGATTCAAGAACGTCTGCAAAAGAGTCCTAAAAAGCCTGTAGTGTAATATCTCTCCAGACAATTGGGAAATACAGACTGAGGGTTGCGATGCCTGGTGACTCTGTACATTTGCACCAGGTGCAACAGAGACTGCCACTCTCAAATTGGACTATACAGACACAATAGGCGTTGCCTGGACTCAAGCTTCAGACTATACCCCGGGGTCACATTGGTTATGGTCTCCCGAGACTAATCCGCCAATGATAATGATGATGACTCTTTATGAATGCCATTTCTAATCAATCTTCAACTTAATGGGTTTTTTCTTGAATAAACTCTTATAGAATCTTTTTTTAATATTCAAACACATTAAAAAAACATATTTCAATCATCCAACCATGACAAAAGTAGCCAAATTTATTTTTTTTAAAAAGCTTTGAAAAATTTTAAATTCTGATATAACATACCAGAAGACAAATTGAGAAAATGTATGAAGTAATTATTTTTATTTATGATTGATCTTTTTCCCAAGGGAATAGTGAAAAAGTTCTATATTGCTATTTATTTGTGGGGGCCCCCTCAATGTCTTGGGCTCCACGCCGTGGTGTGGCTTGTATATAGGCTAAACTGGCTCTGCTCGGATCCATGTTGATCTTTTTCTATCTCTTACAGTTAACCCTAACATTGCTCTTTCCATTGCTCTCTGTGTGATTCTAAGTTGGTTCTCAGTTCGTTTTAGACTAAGAAATAGATACTTATATCCTCTTTTGAAATGGAGAAATTTAAAGGTAGCCTAAGATTTTCTCACAGTACTGTATTTTCAGTTTGTAGTTTCTATAAAATTGAAATAGGTTGACCACCCTAAAACGGTTAAGAAAAATAAATAAGTCTAGACAGTCGGTCCAAACAAATCCCCGAGTTATTTTAATGATGTTTTCAATGAAAAAGAATCTGATCAAAATTGTTATTCTTGGGCCACATTCCCAAATTACCTTTTTTTTTCACAAGGGAAGTGTTCAGGACTCCTACCAGAACAAGCAAAATAAAGGTTTGGTGGGGTGGCTTTACAATCAGGTGGTTATTTGATACTGCCATTGGCTAAGAATTGGGATAGGAGCAGCTCCCCTCTTAAGTTGACAGCACCCATAAAGGGGGGGCTGCTGAAAAGGGGCTTCAACTATCTGACACTAAATAGCAGTAAGTAAAAGCAACAATTATTCAAAGCTGAATGAGGTGTGACCCTCCTTTGGTGTACAGGGTATGAATGACTCTCTCCTTCTCCAGAACCTTCCCCCTACACTAAATGCTAGGCAACTACTGATACATGATCTCGAGGTAAGAGCCATGCCACTGTTTTGTGGGGATACAACCAACTTCCTGAAGATGGAAAGATTGATGGTTTTAAAATTAGGCAATTATTTCTCAAATTGACCGCTGACATTTACAGAAAGATTTGTCTATCAATGCCATTGTATTGCAGTGTAGGAAAGGATCATCTTTTATGGTATTTGGTTCCTCCAATTGTTAGCCGTTTTATCTGGTGTGGTTCAATGTTTGCAATATTAGTTTTTTTTTTCCCCCCTCCTCTGTATCTTTATCTTAGATTCAGCAGTTGATATATTCCAACTCCATAAAGTTGACTATGTTTCAAGTTGAGTACTCATTCCACAAGGCCTGAAATCTCTATTGCTACTCTGAAGTTGCTAATGTTCTCTTATCTCTATCTTATTGGGACATCTCTTCTTCTTAAGAATCATTTCATTCCTTTCAGTTTTAAAGTTAAATTTAGTTCTGCATGCTACCATTCTGTGATCGCTTCCTATGTCTACTTTGTTTATAACAGTAACGTCTTTAATGTTATTTATCTTGTCAGTTAGTATGAAGTCGATTTCGTCTTTTGTTGTGTCATTTGGGCTTTTCCAAGGAGTACAAAACTAATCACTTGCTTTGTTTTATAGAAGATTAAGCCATTTATTGTTACTATTCTTTTGTACTTAGTTCTAACAGCTCTCTTCTTTGTTCTTATTTGAAACTTTGGTATCGCCACTACTTCTTGTTTTGTCTTCATAAGTATGTTCTGTTATCAAAATATCTATCTCCACTGTAGTTGAATTAAGTGCAAGCACAAAAATAATAAGAAAATGAGAATAACTAGCATTCCAAGGGAAATTATGAATCACTGCCATGTGTTGAGGGTGAGCAATTAAAATGTTGGAAAAAGGGATGATCAATAAATAAGTTACTTCACTCGCCTTTTGTTGGGCTGTAATCACTAAAAATAGGTCTGAATTTTCAATAAACAAGCAGGCACAAACTAGTGACGAATTTAACATAAACAGGAAGCCGTGATTTCTAAAAGTCTGGGAACCACTGTCTTACACAATTTCTTACTGTTTATTTTTTGTTTTTCACTGGGTTTTTTTTTCATGTATCTATATCCATCTTGTACATTTCTGTACAAGAAACGGGTCAATTGGTCTCATGAACTGTACTCAATACCTGAAACTTGTTACTCCATATGTTTTAACACCATGCAACAGGATTTATGCATCTTTTACCGAAACCTTTGTATAAAACAGATGGACTCAGCATCACCTGAAGGATGCTTACTGCAATCCAGTAATCTCATAACCCATCACTATCAAAACTATTCACACAGACACTTAGATTTTCACGTCTACTGGATTTCTTTTTTATCTTATCTCATATTGCAAGTACACTTTAATTAAGGGCTTTACATGTTTAACGTTCCTAAGGATCTTATAAAAATTGAAATTTTAAAAATATCTTTGAAAATAAGTCATTTTCATGTATGTTACAAAATTTATATTATAAAAATACTCTCTTTTTTGTTTGTTTTTACATTTGCCTTAAGGAAAATTGCTACTTTTAAAATGTTTAAGATATGACTACAATATGGCACTTGGTAAAAAAATCACTTAATAATACTTCAACCATGGGATTAAATCTAACACTGAGAAATCGGGTTTATGAGTTTAAACAAAAATTCAGGTCATTTAGGAATAGGGTAAAAAACTGATGGTGATATTAAATATATCATGTTTTAGTTCTAACTGTGGGAAATGGCTTTTGCCCATCTTGCATTGATAATACTATTCATATTTTATACTTGCTATACAGTATTCAAAAAAGCATAGATGTCATTGAAAAACACTAAAGATACAACTTAATGTATAATAAATTAACACTTACATAGTTCATATTTAACTTCCTGTAGCATACAAAACCACATTTCATTTACAGTATATATATCATGGTATTTTAAGTTTGATCACTTCCTATAAAACAAGCCTGAAAGTAACACCATAGATATGCTAATTCTTTTCTTGTGTGAAGATCTAGCAAGGACAGTGTTAACTTTATTTTCAAGTTTACATCTATAATTGTCTCCAGATATATATCTAAAATCTAGGAAATATATTACATATTATTAATAAATTAAATGTGACTTTAATCTTTAACATTTATTTTATTAAAATATTACTTATTTTATTACTATAAATTAAATAAAAAATATTACTTAATTTATTAAAAGTATTTATTACTATAAATTAAATGTTATGTGGATGTAAGGGAATCCGACAGAATGGTAGATGTAATTTGATAATGTTGAAATGAAAGACTGAGAAAAGCATTTAACGTCTTAAACATATTTATTATCATGAAATAAGCCTTTATGCATTTCGCCACTGCCAACGGCACCATCAGAAGAAGTTTGAACACTGCAGAAAAGTGCAACTATCCATGTTGGAATAGTCGAATGAAGTGAAGAATGTTATTTGGTTTTCTGTTCCTGGTGAGGAAAAGGGAACAGGTGATCTAGTTTGTGGTTGAAATTAAATAAAAAATATTTATTTTATTAAAAATAATCTAAATAGAAATTTCTGACATCTAGATCCAACCAAAAACATCTAGATTGGCAACACTGAGCAAGGGACGTAATCACATTTTGGTGTGTCAGCCCATCAGTCAGCGCATCTAAAAAGGAAGGGGGACAAAAGAGTTACCGTTTTTAGCCTTTTTCCTCAAAATTCCATATTGAGGTTGCAGTAGAGCTTTCTTGTAGATATCTCGCAACAGATATCTAAATATGATGTATTAACTTTCAAAAGAAAACTCTCTGGAACATCTTAAAAATTTTAAGACCTTAAAAGCAGGACCAGCACTAGTGTTCCTAGAGTTAGAAATTTTCATCCTGTTATGCTAAGTCTCACGACTAAAGTACATTTGAACGGGCCGTTATTTTGGAAGTTGTTTCAGTAGAGTTCCAAAGTCTGATGTCATGACCCTACTTCCGGTTTCACTTGATGAAATCCTACTAGTAATTTACAATAGGAGTAATTTTGATTGTTTCTTTTTTTCGTCATTTTTTTTTTTGTTATTTCGACAGAAATTTTGCACGGTTTGTAAGTATAGAACAGCCAGTTTATGCCAAATAAAAATTTTCTATAACTTTTATTCATTTTATCAATTTCTCATTTGGTTTTTTTCCCACCGGAAGTGGTCTAGCAGTTGAGCATTAAACACTAATGGACTGTTGAAAACAAAGTGGTAAATCAATAAAAATACCAGAATCTAGTAACCATGTAAAATCGATCAGAAATTATTCCCTTGATTTTTTTTTGATTTTTTTTTTTAATATGAATTTAAGAGTTGAATAAAATCACCTTCCTAACTTGAAGTAGTGATTATAAATGCCATATTGTGCCAGATATATTGTCTAAGCCACCTTGTTATTAAATTTATTTATTTTATTAAACAATTTTTTCATTTCTTTTATTCCAGATCTTTCCTGGCAACCAAAATACATATCGAGCTGAGTTACGTGGTGTATCACCACCAATCATTGCTAAGCGTATTCGCTTCATTCCTTATAGTGAACACCCACGCACAGTGTGTATGCGCGTGGAAATGTATGGATGCAAGTGGGAAGGTAAGAAGTTTATTCTTTCTTTTTTTGCATTTGCACAAAAAAGTTTTGTTGATGGAATTGAGTGAGAGCAAAAAATTTCAATGAGAAAATGCTCTTAGAGCAAACTCTAATGGTCTGCCTTAAAAGCTCCAGGTAAGTGTTTCGCCTTCAAGAGATCCAGCAGTTCTAGGAATCATGCGAAACCTGCACTAACCTAAATGCATATTACAAAACGGATCATTGGAGGCTTTAGGATAGATCTTTTTAAAATCTCGGTTATAGCAAATGCTTGTGAGGCGTAGTGATTTCTGTAGGAAATAGGCTACATTTAACAAGAGAGGCAACAGTAAATTGGTATTTTATTCTGAATATCAGCAAATGTTATTACCACTAAATTGTATTTTTTTTTTCTCTGAGAAAACCATTTTGTTGAATCTAACATTTTTACATCAGAATTTGGTTCAGTATCAATTTTTTAAAGATTTACATCAGTGGTTCTCTGGGGGTGTGTTGGTTTGTTACAAGGGGGTGTTGAGGTGACTAAGGACCTTAACTCTTTCCTCCCTGACAGCCAAATTTTCAGTGATTATTCCCAATGTATCACTTCCAAGTCCAGTGAAATAAAATCATGAAAAAGTTCATTGAAAAAGGTATTATTATTGATTGATTGGCATTGTTATGATTTAAATCTGTGTATGATTTAAATTTAAACGTGTTTTTTAGTAATTCTTTTTTGTTACCTGGGAAATAATGGAAAAGGGTTGAGAAACACTGATTTACATTATATTGATGGAACTCTTTATACAGAGTACAGACCTATAACGTGGTTCGTTATAGCGCAGTTCATGTTATAATGCGGATGGATGGTGGACACCAAGATACTAATCTAGCTCCAAAAAAGCTAGATCTTGCACCAAATTTGCTAAATCGATCACGGCTCGGTTATAATACAGTGTTGGCTTTCTTGTACCCCAACATACGCGTTAAAATGGGGGAGGTCTGTTGTAGTAGTACAGTGTTTGGCAAGCTGGTGTTGCAATCCACTGAGTGTGAGCTTGTTCCTTACCAAGTGCTACAGAAATGTAACCTTGTACCAAAGATGGCTTGTCCAACAAATTACTTAGTAGTGTATAAAGATGAATAGAACAAAGACAAAAGTAATGTTCAACGATAAGGTCCCCAAAAAGGTCATAAAGATAGAAGGCGAGATACTAGAAGAGGTCGATGAATACATCTACCTAGGTCAGGTAATAAAGCTAGAGAAAGACCATGACTGCGAAATAAAACGACGCATAATGATAGCATGGAAAGCATTCGATATGAATAGAGACATTCTGAGGAGCACCTTACCAATGTGCCTAAAACGAAAAGTATATAACGGCTGCATAATACCAGCCATGACTTATGGATGCGAAACCTGGAAATTAACCAAACGAGCTGAAAACCAACTTAGAATAGCACAGAGAGCCTTGGAAAGAGCAATGCTAGGGTTAACGCTAAGATATAGAAAAAGATCAACATGGATCAGAGAAAGGACTAGAGTAAAGGATATTATACAACTAATTAAGCAACAAAAGTGGAGATGGGCTGGTCACCTGGCGAGAAGAGATGACAATAGATGGGGGAAAAGACTAACAGATTGGTGCCCATGGGATAGTAAAAGAAGTAGGAAACGGCCAGAACAAGAACGAGATAGAAAAGTTTGCCGGTAAGACTTGGCAAAGATTAGCACAAGATAGGCTGTCATGGAAGGAGATGGGAAAGGCCTTCGTCCAGCAGTGGACTTATAACAGCTGATGATGATGATGATATGTAGATTTTTAACCTATTAACATCTTTCTGAATAAGAATTATTTTATTTCTAAGTTTCATGTACATCGACAGCTATTGTAGCTATATAAGAAATTAACTAAATAAGAGTAACTGAAATAGAAATTTAATTTTCTTCTAAACCAAATATAGCAGGATTTTATTATTTCTAGTGGAACATTACACAACAGAAATGTTGACGTCCAAAGATGAGTACACCACTACAAGTATGGTATTATCTTATATATTTATTTACCTGCGACCTCGGCTCACCCAACTTACCTCCTCTCCCGGGCCACAGCTATTGTGAGCACTCTCTCTCTCCCCATCAGAATTTCCTTTGCTAATTGCTTCTCTTACCTTCACCGTAACAGTAAGTATTTAACTGTCAGATATTCCTGAAAAATCCGACTCCACATTAGGAATTTCTCTTATTTTGACTGTTTTTATTCTGTTTAATTTATTTATTTTTCTGTTTGTATTCGTGAAGTCCCACTGTCTCAAACACATGACAGGCGCCCCCTAGCACTTGGTGCCCCAGGCAACTGCCTGCCAGTACTTAGGGGCCGTTGCCCTGGCTGTAAACCACTTTGAGTACAGAATTAACAAACCATTGCTAAAGCATCATCCAACTGACCTTGTTTGTTGAGAAAAAGATCCCTCAAACAGCTGTAGTGACAGCTTTACAGCATTGTCTGGGTGTACTGTTACTCTTAAAAAATCTCCAGAGATTTCTGCTCATTCTAGCAGAAACAAAATGTTTCACATTCACTTTGTAAAGAATGGTTGGGAATAAAGAGATACACGCTAAAATGTAAACAGTCATAAAAGAATACTAAATTCTACCTGCTAAGGAAAAGGCCAGTGTTGAAATAGTTCTAAAAAGTTTCTTAAAGATACTGCTAAAATTACCATTTCTAGGAGACCACAGAGAGTCTGTCTGTTTGTCTTAAGAAAAAAATGGTTATTTTCATGAAACTGTAAACAGAAGAGTCTTTATTAAAAGAATCCTTTTTTTTTTCCTTCTAAATTTGAATTATGACTGGAAAATCTTTTGTTTGTAATGAACAAAAAATGCAAAAGAGTATGTCTACTCTCTGTTTTCCATTAAAAGAAAAAGAAAAGGAACCGATACTACCCTTTATTCTTTGGTTGTCTTAGCTGAAGAACCCACAAAATAGATTTTGTAATGTACTATTTAGATTTTAGGTTATCCATGTGTTCACACATTTATATGTATCTGTCTATCTATGTATCCGGACTTCGCCCAGCCCTAACTGTTCAAAATAGAAACATGAAATTTTGCGCACACACACTCCCCTAACTGAGTAGGGAAAACGTTTTTGTTTTTTGAAAGTTATCCCCAAAGTAGGGTTTTAGAGGGGAGGTTCAATTTTATTTATCTATGTAGCCAGATTCTGGAAGACTCTCAGAATTTATATAGCCAGACTTCTGGAAGATCCTCAGAATTTTTTCGAAAGTTTTTATTCATACTGTTTTCTGAGTGCCTTCCGAATTTTAAATCCTTTCATCTCAAGACATGACAACCTTCAATACCCTTAGAATTTTTACAAAATTTTTTTATCTATACTGTTTTCTGAACATCTTCCAAGTTTGAAATCTTTTCAAATGACAACCTTGAAGGCCCTCAGAATTTGTCTGAAAATTTTTATTTATACTGTTTTCTGAGTGTCTTCCGAGTTTTAAATCTTTTCATCTCTGCAACCTTCAAGACCCGTAGCTGAAATGCAATTTTCAAATTTTGTAAGACGGTCAACTCAAAAAGATCACATACAAAACTTTTGAAACTTGTTTTAAATAGTCTTCTAGACAACACTTAATTTCAGTAGTTGATATGCCCTGAAACACAATTTTAGCCAATCTTGGATACATAATTTTCAAGATTTTCTGGAAGCCGGTCAGCACAACTGGCTGGATCTACCCCTGGGATGAACTTTTAAAGTGATCTCTGATTGCAAAACCTTTGAATACTCTTTACTTAGCATGGACAACATCTCTATGAGGCAGGTTATTGGATTTAGTTGTTTCAGAGAAAAGCTGTGGCAAAAGACAGTTGAGTCTTTTTTTATTGGATTTGACTTTAAATTAATAAAAAAGTCTGCTGTTTTTATTGAATAAATGATCATTGTTTTAATACTCTGTGTCTAATGGCCTTTCTTTTAGTTTTGCAATGGAATTGATGGAGTTGCAACTATCTAATTTCATTGGCTTTCAGACCTTCCAATGAAATCCAATCAGGAAGAGAATTAGGTGTGACTCAGATAACATTACTTTCAGGGCCGAAGAGTGGGGAAAGGTGGGGAGTGAGTTTGGGATAAAGAAAGACAAAAGATACTAGAAAAGGAGTTTTGTAGAAAAAGAAGGGGATAAGAATGTATCTGAGGAAGGAAAGAAAGGAAGGAGAATTTGATTGGGAGACGGAAACAAATATTGGAGTATAGTGAAGAAATTAAGAGAAAGACTGAAATGAAGATATAAAAAGGATGAAAAGAAATACAACTAAAACACCGAAGAGTAAGAAACCCATGAAATATTGCAGGAAGGGTGATGTTCGGGGCGGCTGGAACGAATAGGATGTAATGAGAGAAGGGAAAAGAAGCCGAAAGAAAGGAAGGGAACAAATGCGAGAAATCAGAAGAAAGAGTAACATTTTTTCACCCTTTATTTTTTGACATATTTTTTATTTTATCATTTTTCTCCATAATTAGATGATACTTGAAAATCAAAAAAATTCCTGATTTGTGTATAATTAGATAAGACGACTCCTGTGTCAAATGTTTAACAATTTTTGTGGAGAGTGGTAAAGAGGTTGTTTAATTCTTTTATTTATTGGGCTCGGTCAGGAGGTTATTTTCTTTTTAAGAACTGCTTAAAGAACATGGAATTTTTATCCTATTGGTTTTACTCTGTACGTTCAGGAACACCAAATCAAGAAAAATATATTTTCAAATACAATTCCCAAACATTTTTGGTGCTATAATAAATCTTTAATCTTAATGCAGTGAACCATCTATTTGAATTCAAGTATTGAATATTGTTGGTATTAATATTATTTGGGCAAGAATTTTTCCTTTTTTTTTTTTTTAACTGTTCAAGTAAGATAGTGTTACTTATATTTGTGGCAAACAGGTTAAATAATCTGAATTAAAATATCACTTCTTAACTAGGAAGAACTCAGAGAGTGCATACCTTTGCCAATCAAAAGCAAATTCCTTGATCTGCCCCAAAATTTAATCAATTCTTCCTTATTGCATGGTCCACCCTTCCACAAAATTTAATTTAAATTCATCGGAATTGGGAAGACAGGCAGACAGACACGACCAAATACATATACCTCTCCAACTTCATTGGGTATGATCGCTTTGTGGCCTTTTGGCTAAGATCAAAGTGTAGTATCTGCCATGGCCTCGAAGTTCAGAGAAACACGGCCCTTCGGGGGTCCTTGTGGCATGCTCGGGTATCGTCCTGGGAGAAGTTGCACAGGATATCTTGGCCAGCTGGTTGGGAGGCGATCACCATTAGCATGCACAGAATTCGTCCTGAGAAGCTTTTGGATCTCCACCCCGCCCCTACTGAATTCCGCACTAAATGACCCAAGGGTCGATGTGCCGTTAAACAAAACAATCTAATCAAATCAAACCAACTTCTTTGGCAAAGATAAACAAGGAAACCAGAATTTAGAGAAAATCAAAGGACAACATGTGTATTATTTGCCTGATCCCAGGATTTGAACCTTAAATCTTGTAGTGTCTCTTCTAGGCTGTTACTAGTGAGTTAAATGTTAAGTTTTTATATTTGTTTTATGGTCAGATTAACTGACCAACCTGAATAAATAAGAAACATTGATAACCTACAAAACTGTTCCCTTTATCAGGATACAGACATGAAATGAATGAAGAGAAGACCAGTCGGTTATGAATGTTTACTAAAAAGTAAAATTTTAAAAGCAAATTTTCTGTAAAGTAAAAAAAAAAGAAATGAAAAGAAGACATAAGGCTTATTTAATTAATTAAAATCTTGAACCATTGGGTACCGCTCCTAATTGACAGTCGAACTCATCTGTGAATAGAATAAAAAGATTTTTTTAATTACATAAAGGTGGAAGGGAGGTAATTTTAATCAGTAGTTATTCCCCTTATAATAACATTCAAATTTGTTATATGAGTTTGGACAAAGTTATGAAAAAGTTGATTGACTAATTATGGGAGTTGTCAGAATTCTTCAATTTCCGAATGAAGATTAAATTTTGTAGAAAATTGCTTATAGGCTGCTTTGAGTCATCTAATTAGCAATAATTGAATGCATTGGATCGCATACAATCTACATTTAAGGAATCATTGGGTAAACTTTCATTTTTATTCAGGTTAAAAGTAAAGTGTCCATCTTTTAAGAGGCAACTCCCATTGGAGTATAAACGTCCAGTGATGAAGTCCCGGTTTTTATTGCATTCATCATTCATTTAGTGATCCTTGCAAGTTTCAAGTCTGGTCAAGACCAACTTCTTGGCCGGATGCAAGTCCATCCAACGGATACTTCAACCCTAATCACGCAGCTTAGAGTGTACTCAATTAGCTGCAGAGTGCACAGGGAAACTTGACCCAATGAGGAGTTTTCCATATTCTTTGCTTATACTGGGAATCTAACCCGGAACCTTCTGCATATGAGGCAGACGTACTAACCATTACACTATCCGATGCAGACAATTTTATTCAGGTTGATAAAGATTAAAAAAATTTGTTTGGCAAAGAAAACATTTGCCACCAATCAAAAGAAAAGAAAAGTGTTTGCAATTAAAATTGACTAACACTGAATCAGGAAAAAAACAAAGATGGTTTCTTACTAATTTGTCATTAGTTACCATAACAATCTTTAAGAGTAAGAGAGCATTAATTATCAAAAAATTTCAAAATTGAAATACTTTTTTTTAATAAATATTCTTAGTCAGTTGTTATCCATTTTTAGATAACAAGAAGAATAACATGAGTCATTTATTTTTCTTTCAGAATCTAATGAAATTATGTGTGTGTTGTTGGTGGTGGGGTTTTTTTCATTGTAGTTTTGATGTGTGCGGATGTTACAATTATTTTTTAACTATGGGACAATGATATTTTTTATAAAAAGGGCATTTCTCATTTCTCAAGGTTTTATAGAAAAGGCATTTCTTGATTCTCAAGGTTTTATAGAAAATCCCACCCTAAAAGTGGGTTTGCGGCTAGTTTCATAAATTTATCATCTTATATTTTATGTGTCCATATTACCAACTTTTCACATTCTTAGTTTGTGATGGCTACATCTTTTTTTGTCAATAACAAATGACTACATTGTCACTTAGTAATATCAGTACATGTCAGAATTTAAGTCAAGCTTTGAAGCAAAATATAAAAGTGCTGACATTGATAAGTAATAGTCACTTATATTTTGGTACACAATTTATTTGTGGGCCCCATCAATACCGTGGGCCCTATGCCATGCGTGGTTTGAATATAGGTTAATCCAGCATCTTAGTGAGATATACCTTTTTTACAAGATGGATAATGAAAGTTTTTCAATATTGCTGATATGTAAACCCTTGGTTTAAAGGGTAGGGACGGTAACATGCACACTGCACTGCACCTTTTTATTGGCGCAGACCCGAGGGCCATTCGACACACCAGCTTTACCGGCTACTTGTAGCTGTGCAATGGATGTGGTAATACCTTTATATCAGGGGTCAGCAACCTTTTTGTCTGCGGGCCAGATCACGTATTAATGAGTTGACAGTGAGCCAAATAAATTCCACAAAAAAAACTTGAAATATTGGAATTATCCATTCAAATACATCTAGTTATATTTAACCACAAATCAATGAATAACATATGCTAGAAAGTCATTTATGCTTAACCAAGAATATCAATTAGTAATCAAAGAACTCAGTTTGTTTAGTCACAATTTATTACAACCAACACATCTTTTGAATCTATTAAAAAGACACAAAGAACCTTTTAAAACCTAAAAAGCATAGTATCCCAATATTTGCTAGCATGGCGGTCAAAATCCCTTAGTTTGCCTACCCTTGCTCTATATCTTCATTCGCGAAACAAAGCTATGATGATTACAACTAAAACATCAGATTCATATTTGTTGCATACAGGAATGCCAAATACTATGTGTGGATAAGAGAGAAAGATAAACGTGCTACAGGGGCCAAGAGATATGTATTGAAAATATGACTCATGAACAGGAAGAAAATTGTATACTAAAACAATGAATATAAAAATAGTACTGTCAGAATTCTGCACAGATTTTTACTGTTTTCAGGGGTTTAATAGCATGAGGCATTAAAGTCCCAAAATATAAAGTCTCAAGACATATCATTGTCTTGAGAATTAAATCTTTGGACAAATACTTTCTTCTGTTCTACTCCTTCATCTTCACCACCCAGTAATTTATCTGTTCTTGTTAATCAATTTGAGGTTAGTGCCAATAAAAATGCCAAACTAGTGAGGCATTTCTCTTACCATGGATTTATCATCTGCCAAAATATCTACTGCCATTTCCCATGACCAATATACAAGTCATTATCTATCCAATTATTTCTGAATGTTTTTTTCTCTCTAGTCCACCTTTTTTTTTCTTTTTTATATTCTTCTTTTCCATCTTTTTGTATTCTTCTTTTCCATCTTTTTTTTTCATCTTTTTCATTTTTTTTTCATCTTTTTTGTATTTTTCTTTTTCATCTGTTTGTATTCTTCTTATCTGTCTGTATTCTTCTTTTTCATCTTTTTTTCATCTGTTTTGTATTCTTCTTTTTCATCTGTTTTGTATTCTTCTTATCTGTTTGTATTCTTCTTTTTCATCTGTTTGTAATCATTGTTTTCATCTTTTTTATTTTATTTTATTTTCCTGTCTTTTTTTAATTCTTTTTCATCTTTTTTGTATTCTTTTTCATCTTTTTCATATTCTTCTTTTTTGTATTCCTCTTTGTCGTATTCCTCTTTTTCGTATTCCTCTTTTTCATATTCTTTTTCATATTCTTCTTTTTCATATTCTTCTTTTTTGTATTCCTCTTTTTCGTATTCCTCTTTTTCATCTGTTTATTTTCTTTCTTTTCTTGTCTGTTTTCTTTTTTTCCTCATGCTTCTTTGTTCTCTTTTTTCTTTTGCTCTCTCTCACTTCGCCTCTTTTCTTTACCCCCTCTTTTCATTTCTTTGACAGATGTCTTAACAAAACAGCCACGATATATACCTAGAAATCAATAAAAATTATAACAAGCTACATTTTATATTCTTCATTCCTTCATTCCTTCATATCTCATCATTAAAAAAAAGAAAAAGTGAACAGTTGCATTTTTTTTCATTATCTTTATGATAATCATCAAGCTGTTTCTCTCTTGGTTTTCAGCATCTAATTAGGCTTATAAAAACATATGCACACAACTAGTTAATGCTGGCAAGGTTACCTAGTGTTGCCTGGGTTAGAATATCTGGATCAAATGTTGAATCCGGACCCCAAAACTGATTCAAGTCAAAAGCACAAATTTTCAGATTACACCATATTTTTGACAGAAAACATTAATCACGGTTTATTGCTGGGTTTGGGTTATTCATGTGTTCTGACATTTATATGTATCAGGACATCACCCAACCCTAACCGTTCATAGTAGAAACTTGAAATTGTGCACACACACTCCCCTCAATGAGTAGGGAAAAATCTTTTCTTTTTTTTTTTTTTTTAAATCCCCCCTCCCCTAAATAGGATTTTAGTGGGGGGGGGGTTAAATTTACAATGTAAGTTTATGCCAAATTGAACCTTTAGTTCGTGTCCAGCAGCATTCTCACTTGTTTTTTGAAAATTTAGACTTTTTAGCGATCACTGCCCACCACCACTTACACATGGTAAAAAGAAGGTGGTGGTGATTCATAATTTCTTTTGGAATGCTAGTTGTTTTTCCTTAGGGCTAACCTATGTTAGTTATTTTGTTGGAAATAATAGCTTAAAAGGATTTTTCCTTTTGCAATATTCCAAGTCATTAAATTATCCCCAAGCAGCTTCGAGCTTAGACATTTCTCACCCTCCACAGCTAGGACTAGACCAGTCCTTACTTCACCTTACATTTTATTTTTTTTACGTTTTATTTTAGTGTGGAAAAAAAAGTATACAATTTGTATTTACAAGCACACATCATAACAATCATATTTACACAATATCTAGGGCCTTAAACCTTTGCGGTGGTGTAATAAACATCATAATTCTACTTAAAATCATTTACATCTATTGATAGCACTACATATTCCAGTCATCTATTCAAAAGTCCTACTACTCTATTGCTAAAAAATAAAATTTCTGATATTCAATCTACTTCTATTTGCTTCTATCGTATATGTATGGCCTCTCAGTCCCTTGTACCCCCTTCTAGTAAAAAATACATCAGGGTTTACTACTTCTAAACCAAGCATAATCTTAAACATTTCTATTAAGTTTCCCCGATCCCTCCTATTTTCTTAATTATTACAAATTCTATCGTCCTTTAAATACCTCCAAATAGACAAACAACAACAAAAATGTCTGAAGCCTTGACCATCGTAGAGTGAATTATACGAACACTTAAAGTGATATAGATTAGAGAGAATGTGGAAATTTATGTTTCCAATCTGTTTGCACATCAATTATCTCCCTTTATAGGCACTCTTCATTCAACACAGAAGTAGAATGCTTCCAGCAACAGAAGCTTTAGAAATCGCTAGTGAATACAACAGCATTGTGAGGGAGTGTGTGCAGTTTTCTCTTTATCACCCCCTCCAATTGTTTTATAATGAAACCCAGATTCAGAATTGGTGTGATGCCAGTAATTAACATAGTAATTGCTTGATAAATAGATACAAGGATTTAAAAAGATTTGATGAAAATTATAAATTGATAAGAGAAGATTTGGGGGTTTAAGATGCATCATGTAAAAGCTAGATATGGCTAAACCAGGGGTCTTCAACATGGGCGTTAACACCCACTAGTGGCTGATTTGTGATTTTAAGTGGGTGGTCTTTTGTTTTGAAGAACTTTTTTTATGCTAAGTGGGTGGTAGCATGTTTCAATCTCTTTGACATATTTTAAAGTGGGCGGTGAGCACAAAAAGGTTGAATACCCCTGGGCTAAACAGACATTGCCTCAGCCTTCTCAATGAGCTTTCAGGTTATTCCTCACCTATTGCAAAATCTTTTGCCTTTGCATTTTGTTTCCTATATAGCTCTGTAAGTGGCCTACAGTGGGTAGCTGCTCCGTTGCCTACAATACAAATGGTTGCCTCTCGCAAAAATATGCCACTGGAAGGTTTCCGGAATTCATTTTTTCTTTCCATACCAGTTAAAAGGCCATTTTATGTCTTGTAGGTCAGTGATTTATAGAGCTATAGGAAATGATATCTTTTTGACAGTGAACGAATGAAAAGAATGAAAAGAAAAACAGGTCTGGTTAGTCACTCAATAGAAACCGTCACATGACTTTTGGTTGCGGGTGATCAATTAATTAATGAATGAAAAGAAAAATTCTTGCTGCTAACCTTGGCTTATTGACAAGAATAGAATAGATCTGTTTCTATGTGACGATTGTTCCATATCTCCTCATATGCAAATTTTATCACTGACAACCTCAGCTGAACATAGATCCAAGCATATGCAAATTAGAAATAATTGCAAATGTTATCACTGACAGCCTCAGCTGAGTATAGATCCAAGCATATGCAAATTAGAAATAACAGCAAGAGTGAGTATATTAGGTTGTCATTTTTGAACTGTAAGACATTGCCAATATGTAACAATACTCCAAAAATCAGAATTTCTATGGTCAACAAACTCCCTGTTGCTTCTGCAGCTGCCTGGTTATAATATTAAAGTCGGAGCTTAACTCTTAGATTGACGGACCACTTGAAACCACTCCTTAATACAGTGGAACTCTTCAAGGAATAGAATTTTTTTTAAATTTGAATTCTTTTGTGAATTAAATTTAAAAAAAAAAAAAAATTTAACACCTTAAGGTGCAAGGAAGTAATTTTGATCAAAAGTTATCCCCTTGATTTAACAATTGAATTTTTTAAAATATGAATTTGAGTGTTAAAATCAAATGAATGTCCTTCTTGTCCATGATTCTTTGAGGATGATGAAACTTACTCTGAAAATAGGAAAGTAGGTGTTTTTGTCAGCTAGATTTTTTAAGGCTGTTTTTATTTCATCAAACATTAGGGTTAGGGGAAAGGGCGCAGCTCATTTTTCATCCCCCAACAATGACTGCCATTTTATTGCCTCTTTGTCAGATCTTGTGTACAATGGGTTTTTTTATATCTATCTTTACTGAAATAAGTTATTATCTCTGGCACAATGTGGACATTTTTATAGCACTGTATATATATATATATAAACACATCACACTAAACTTAATCTGAGTATAGATAATAATTAGACATAAAAGTTGTTATACACATTTCTCGGAGTACTCGGTTACTAGAATATTTGTTGCTCAAACATTTGGAAAGAGATACAACATCTCCGGTGAGTCATCAAGTTCAGTACAGAAAAGATAGCTATATTAAGAATGATAAAGACAAACTCCCCAATGGACAGAGAGACATTAATATTGGGACTAAATGACACCTACCCATCCTGTCTGTGAGCAACTTCCTGGCTTTTCCTTGCCCCGGGGACCAGCAGTTAAGTTTTGCAGATTTCCTAGAATTGTATCTAGTTTGTATCTGAGTTTTAAAGATATGAATTAACATCAAAATATAAGAAAAAACAAAAAAAACTCACTTTCTTTATATTTAATCAAATGTTAATTCCCTACTAGATAAGGATATTATCACTAAAAATGAGGATATAATTCTTCCTCACTTACACAATGAATGTAAACAAGTATTTTTTGCTAGTACATAGTTAAGTGTTAGTACTTAGTAAATACTCGAAAAATTGGTTTTATTTATTTTTTGATGCTCTATCGTTTGGAGAAAAGGTATTTAGAAAATCTTTATCCATTTCCAAGATACACTAAAAATGAGGTAATCCTTGCCTATACAGATGACATTTGTATGCTGTGTTTAGCTATATGAATCTTCAAAACACATGTTATTGAATGGTGAAAACCACATGTTTCTATCTTTAATAGTTTCTGAGATATGGGGCACGTCAGTGACCAATATATTTGTAAAATAATGTTTGTATGCTGTGTTTAGCTACTGTATTTTACATCCATATAAGCAAGGATTACCGGCTTCAGAAAAAAGACCATAAATCCCCAACTACTAAAGACCACCGCACTTGCCGCATACATAATAATTCTTAAAATAATGATCTATCGATTGGTGAAAACCTGATGATTATATCTTCATTAGTTTCCAAGTTATTAAGCTTCAAAATCTGTGACAAACACATCAGGTCATTTTTAAAAAATCTATATGAATCTTCAAAACACATGTTATCAAATGGTGAAAACCACATGCTTCTATTTTTAATAGTTTCTGAGATATCAGGCAGTTCAGTAACCAATATATTTGATAAGAGCAATCTTGCCCACGGCTCGGTCACAACAAGTATGTTTTTGAGAAATGCTTTCATCGTTTTCTATGTATGTTTGTGTGTAAGTATGAAATTCCATGTCTTTGTTTTAATGATTTATTATTTTATGATTAAATTTTATTTTTTTATTTACAGATGGTCTTCTATCCTACAACATGCCCCAGGGCCACCAACGTGGCACTGAACTCGACTTGTATGATTACACATACGATGGAAACATAAAAAATGAGTACCTGTCCAATGGTGTGGGACAGCTTACTGATGGTTTGCAAGGCAACAGCAACTTCCGCATGACAGATAACAAAGGTCTTGGTGTCAAAGGTTACGATTGGGTTGGATGGCGAAACAATTCGGACATGTTCAAGCCTATTGAGATCATTTTCAAATTTGATGGTGTGAGAAACTTCAGTGAGGTTTTCTTATATTGCAACAATGCTTACAAAAAATATGTGCGCGTTTTCCGGACAGCTTTGATCTCGTTCAGTAATGGCGGAAAGTACTATAGAGATGAAATAAGGTTTGACTATGTCAAGGACACGGTCGTGGAGTATGCTCGTGATGTCCTTATTAATCTGAAGCACAACATTGGAAGATTCATTAAGATGCAACTATTTTTTGAAGCTAGATGGATTTTGATAAGTGAAATTCGCTTTGTATCAGGTAAGTGCAAGATCTTATTTTATTACGGCCCTGTCGGCCAGGGACTAGAATACGC
>VCCN01005714.1:3734916-3759373 GCA_006491835.1 Architeuthis dux
AAGTCACAAGACTCTATTTAAAAAAACAAAACCTTTCACCAATGTCGCAAGACTCTATTTAAAACAAAAATATTCTTTCACCTTTCATGTATGCAAAAAAACATGAACAGAGATCACATTGATGTATATATCAGTTACGATAGCAGAATTGTAATATATTGGAATTTCAAATAACGTGTTCAAATTATTTAGCTTGCTTTCTTTGAGCAACAGCTGTACAATTATAAAATTAGACTAATTCTAATTTAGTATGAAGCTCTCTAATTATAGGTAAAATAAAGTTATTATTTGAAATTATTCTTTGTTGCAACTTTATAAATGGAAGTGGGGAATACTATTAATCTTATTGGCAAAAGTGGGGAATGACTCAAAAAGGTTGGGAACCACTGCTCTAACCATATAGCTAACATCTGCTCTATATTGATGTTAGAATAACACTGGCTATAGTAATTGTAATCACCAAATGCAGTATATCCTGGTAAGATGAGAACAAAATGGTTTACTAACTGCCTTCTTAAAGATGGTATTTTTAAAGATTATTCCCTGAGAGATTTTAAAAAGTTCAGTAAGTGCATTTAAGAGGATTTGGGGCTGGTAAGTTACTTGACATTGGATTCTTATTTAAGTCACTCTTTTTTTCCAAAAGATTATTTTCAACAAAATCCTGGATCATTAAACAATTTACTCAAATAGTATCTAATGTATTGATTTCATTTTGGAAAAAATACAGTTAACATTAAGCTTAGGATTGATCTCGTCTTAATCCTGGTGCACTCGAATGCAAATCTTTAGTAATAACTCTTAAATTCGTACACGGAAAATAGAATATCAATTTCAAGGGAAATAACTTCTGATAAATATTATCTCCCTTTGACCATTTGGTGAATTTCTTTTTATTCAATCCACCAAAAAGTTCCACTATTTTTTATGATATTCATTGAAGAGATCCACTGTCAATTACAAGCAGTTTATGAATCTAAGGGTTAATATTTTAAAATTGTTATTATAAGAGATATATTATTTACTTATTTTGTTTAGCCAACTGCTGTCCTCATCATTCAACATCTAAGGGTGATAGCATATATTCAACAGCAAATTATGGGCAAAGTTGAATGACTGTCAAAAATGGATTGCATCATAAGGACTGATTTGACCAATCTTTTTTCACTTTCGTACTAAGCTGGCATGGCAATGACTGTTTGTGTTTTAGTCAAAAAAATGATTTTATTTTATTTTTTTTATTAAATGAAGTATTGTAAACCATTTTTATTAATCTTTGACTACTATTTACATCCATCCTAATTTTTAGATTTTAATCACAATTTCAGTAAGGCCGGCACGGCAGTGTTATTGTTTTGGTTTTGGTTTTAGTAAAAAAAGCAATCAATTATTTTACTATTTAATTTTTATTTAGACAAAGTATTGTAAACCATTTTTATTAATTTTTAACTACTATTTACCTTCATCTTAACTTTTAGTTGTTTTTTTAATTACAATTCAACTTGGTTTTTTTAGTAAAAAAAGCTATTATTATTTATTCATTGTAAACCATTTTACACATTGTGATTTTTTTTTAAAAATTATTAAAAATTAAGATATGGGTAAATAGCAGTCAAAAATTAATCAAAATGGTTTACAATACTTAATTTAATAAAAAAAAACTAAAATGAAATAATCGTTTTTACTAAAACTCCAACAGTCATTGTGCTAGCTTAGTACGAAAGTAAAAAAAAAGTTAGCTTCTTAGTCAAATCAGTCCTTATGATGTGATCTATTTTTGATGGTTAAGTCGTTCAACTTTGCCAAATTATATTTAGTGATTGAGCACAATGAATGGGAGCTTCTATAAAAGACTAGACAGCAAGTATGGTTGGACTACACAATTAATACAGACAAGAAAAATGGGAAATGGTAAAAGTGAAGGTCTTGCTAGATATTTTGTTTTCCTACAAAAAAATCTTTTTAATGTTTCATGTACCAAATTTTTTCAGAAATAGAATATTATTTTATACTTTTTTGCATAAAACATTACTTTCTTCTGCCATTTTGGTCAGTGAACTAGTAATTTTAACTATCTTTGTATTACGACTAATTGATAGCATTGTGCCACAGGGAGAAATTGGAAAAACAAACTTAAATATTTAAGCTTATTAACAAAATGTATATAGATGTGAATTTTTATTATTATTGGATGAAGTATTGTGACACACTATTTTTATTAAAGTTGGTTGTTGGGAATGAGTTTATAAGTGTGAATCTGCTTCTGCTAATTCATGAAGTTTTTGTGGCCGATTGGTAAAAAGCAGCAAGTGTAAACTAGTGTCTCTCTAGCAATGGGGGAGTGAGTTCGATCCTCACCAAAAGCTTACTCTTTATTTCCAATCACGCTGTTATTCATTGCCATAGAAACAGTGGCCCGAATTTATAAGTTGTATAAAAACAACTAAAATTAGAATGAATTAGTCAAAATTTAATTTTAAAAAGTATATATGTAGATGTATTTGCTAAAAAACAATATCATATTTGTATGTTTTTAAAAAAATATTAAATCTTCCTTTTATTTGTACATTCAAACTAAAAGTTGAATTTCCTTTCGTAATTTTCTTAAATTTGATTTTGATCTAAAATTTCACACATTATTCTCATCTTATCTTTAGTGAGTCCATGAATATGTTTGAATGAAATCTTAATGTTAATTTTCCACATATATATAACATATATCATTTATATATTAGGAACATTGTAATGATTGCTTGTTGATACCAACACTAATATTATTTCTGGTCTGTTTCAGTGAAATTGGATGGTAACTATTCTGATGAACTTCCTCCACCAACAACAAACACACCGACCGTACCCCCAGGAAAAGGAGCCTCCAACACAAAAGGTGACAATCGTGTGAATCTATTGATTCCTGAAGATCCATCAGCAGGCATTCACAATCTTGACCACAAAGGTAATATATTTATATCCCAATGTGTTACTAGTGTTGAACTCTTAAATTCATAGAAGAAAATTTAAATTCTAGACATTTTAGGTTGATTTTAAGATAATGGAAGCCTTTATTCGTTTTGTTGTTTCATCTATTATTAAATTAATTTCATTTTTTTTTTTTGTAAAAACATCATTTTTATAGAATCTTCATGAAAGCAAGACTAGAACCTACAAACCTTTTGCCTGTCTTGCAAATGTTCTTAAAGCAGCGATAGTCATTTAGATCAGTGTTTCTTAAACTATTTCTATTTCATTCACCTGTGACAAAATTTTCATCTTAGTCCTCCTTTGTGTATAATTTTATACATAATTCAATTTGTATTATCATAAAAAAATATGCACTAACTCATTTTTTAAATGCTTATTTCAGTTAAGTTTGTTAATATCCTAAGAATATGTGAAAGAAACTAGAAATGACCAAAAAAGATAACACAGAAAAATGATTCTACTTTTAAGTTAACTTAGTAAACCAGAGTCTTGGAACTTGGAATTAGATTCCAGAAACAATGTGTTCTTATTGTGTGTTTACTGAAAAAATTACTTTAAGTATAGAAAATATAATTATCTTTGTAAATCAATTCATTCATGTTTCATTCAATCTTCATTCAGCCCCTTAGTTTCATTCACCACTGAAATAATTTCATTCACCCTTGGGTGAATCGTTCACCAGTTTAAGAATCACTGATTTCGATCAATATCAGTTATCGCCCTTTAAATTTTATCTCGTTTTCATTGGTCTGTTTTTATTCAGCCTTGTTTTACTATCATTTTGTAAATAAATACATAACTTACCAAGATCCATCTACTTTCATTTCATATTAATTATAGTATGTCTTTGAAATGTTAATTTATTCTAGCATATAGATTTTAAACCAATTTTGCCAAGATTCCACTATATATTTTTTTAATTAATAAAAAAAAATCTGTTTATCATTTGTAAAGGGTTCTATCAGTGTATGAATTATATTGGGTTCTTATTCAGTTTGCTAGTTAATAGTAAGTCACCTCAAAATCTGAGGTCGCTTCGCAGCCTTTTGGCTAAGATCAAAGTGTAGTATCTGTTCTTTGAAACCGCCATGGCCTTGAAGTTCAGAGAACCACGGCCCTTCGGGGGTCCTTGTGGCATGCTCAGATATCTTGGCCAGTTGGTCGGGAGGCGATCACCATTAGCATGCTCAGGATTTGTCCTTAGAAGCTTTTGGAATCCCCCCCCACACACACACTTTATACCAGTCCTCGTGGTATTTGACAGGGATTTGGGATTCTCCCCCCTCAAGTCTCTAGTCAAGGGGACATGGGATCCCCCTCCCCCTACTGAATTAGGCACTAAATGACCCACTAAGGGTCGATGTGCCGTTAAACAAAACAATCGATCAATCAAAATCTGAATCTTCCTAGTGGACATATTCAGCAATACAGTGACTTAGATTGTGTTAATATTCTTAGTCATTTATGAAACAAATCTTCATTTAAAAAAAAGAAACTGGTGGTTTTCCTTCACTATAGTTTATCTCAAGAAGTTGTATTCATTATCAACTGCCTCACCCTTGCATGATCGTTTTTTTAAATTTTGTGTTTGATTTGGTTCAAGCCTAGTTATCGGCGATAACTTTTTGTTTAAGTTTTCGCACAAAAAAAAAGAAATGCAACTAAATGTGAGCCATTTTTTACCAAATATAAAGAGGGTTGTCAAGAGTTAATTCCCTTGGATCTGTGTGAACTCATTAAGAAACAAATGTAAGGGAGACAAGTCCTTGTATTTAAAAAAAAATATTTAACTACTTTTTTAACACAGTGGTCTAAGATAGAGATTTTTTTACAGTTTTGGCTGAGTTTTTTTATATGTAAAATTACCAATTATAATATATCACTTATATATATATATTGCTTGTATACTAATATATGAATTACCTACTAAAAATGTCATTGAATGTGTTGGTGTGTTTCAGTTTAGTGATACATTAGTGTATTTTTACTGTGTTTTTTACTGTAAGTGTTTTATTTTCTCTCTATTTCATATAAGGGTGTTTCTTTATTAAAGAATAGATATATTTTTACAATTCGATGTAGACACCATTCATATAGCCAAGAAATTATCCTATGTCCTGAAAGCAAAATCTCTTGATAGATACTTTCTAAAGATCATTCATTTTCACTTATACGTTGATCTAAACTGATACCATTTCTGTCATTATTGTTACATTCATGATTATTATCATTACTTTATTTATCTATTTCTATCTTTGTTTTTTATTATTATTATTATTATTACAACATTTTTCATGGTGTGGATTTCAATGCCTGCCTGTATTTCTTGTGATAGTACTTTATTATTATTGTTATTTTGCAGTATGGATTTTAACATCTATATGTTTGTCATTGAATAATTTCCATCAGATCCAGTGACTCTTCAAAAAAAAAAACAATTAATGTCTCCTGTATTCATAACTATTTATTTTCTGTTATTCATTCTACTATTTTTTCAATGTTATATTTTATGTGAGCTATATGCGTATATATTTCTGTGGTCATCTTATCTGTTCAAATGATTATACTCATCCATCATATATCTTTGCTATTATAATTATTATTTATTCAATTCATCAATCATATTTGAATCCTTTAGCTATTGTCTAGTGATTAATGGTTATTTATTTCTGTTCAATTTTTAATAAATGTTCATTGTTTACATCCATCATGTATACATCATTCTTCTTTCACTCTCAACAAAACACATCGGTAAAATACATTAATTCTAATCAAACTTTCCTCTGTTATGTTGCACTGCAAAATACAATGTTATCAAATAAGAATCATTATTTTAACTGCGCCACTATTAGAATAAGGTAAGCGATATCAGATGTTTTGCTCAATGATATATCATATACACTTTCATATGCTCTTTATTTTGCAAGGATTCTCCATTCAGTTATTTTGTAATAGTATTCTCTCTCTCAAGTTGACTATTTGGCCTATTTTGTCTATCTTTTATTCAATTGTGGCCTATTTTGTCTATCTTTTTAGCCTTTTCTTTTTTTTTTACTATTTTTCCTTCAAAAATCCTATGTTCTTATTTACAGATCAAATTATCTTTTGTAAAATCCATTTTGATGCCAACATATTTCATTGTATCAATTTCAATGTAATTTGCATTTTTATTGAATTTTCAGTTCGTTTGATTCAAATATAATTATTAGTTGTATACTTTCTATCCGAATATTTGCTAATAACACATTTTCTTAATAATTATATAGCTCTCCTTTGTCATTACATTCATATTTTCTATACATATCATTTTTCTCACTCATTTTAATTTGCTTGGAAGCTAGTCTCACAAGGAGCTGTGAGCTTTTCTCATAATCATTCATGATTTGTTATCTAATTGAATTCATCTTTTATTGAATATGGTTTTATTTGGTCATGTCTTGATTCTGCTGTTGAGTAAAATCATTTTTGTAATTATCTCCCCTTGTTTGACTTTTTCCAACCCATCATTATTAATTTGTGACTAGTATTTCTTTTGCATTAATTTTAGTTGCTTTTCATTGCAAAAAAGAAATCTTTAAAAAGAAACTCAAGATAATATTACTAATATTACAGATTAAAAAATACAAATTCAGTGGTATTTCTTTCTCTCTAATTTGTGCATACACATAAATATTCTATATATAGGCAGGTACAAAAAACACACATTCGCTCATATATAGTCATGTATATCAGTTTGATGTTAACTTAATATTGATTTTTCCATCTTGGCAGATTTTTCATTATAGTTCTTTCCTTCACTTCTATTTTCATTTCTTTTTTTTTTTTTTCATTTTTGTTTTTATGGTTTCATACCTTCACTTACCTTTGCTATATAGCTCACGAACAGTTTTCCAAAAATCAATCATAATGACCTATCATTTTGTATCACCCATGCCCACACCTATTTTCCAGCACTTGTGGTTCCAAAGCCTTGCCAGATCAACCAAGGTCAGGTATTTACTTAAACAATAATACCTCTCTGACCCACAAGATCATGATCAGAAGGTTTTTTTTTTTTCTTTTTTTTTATCTTTATTAATTTTCTTTTTAGTGGTTTGATTTTCTCTAGGAGTAGTATCAACTGGTTTTAACTTTACACCAACTGAGATACTAACATCTATCCTGAAGCCGTACCTTAGACTAAATGCCAACAAGAAATACACTAAAAATGTCACAAACTTGAAAGATCACGAATGGCCTTTGTTGAACAACGTTACTTGTCTGGCGGATACAGGAGTTCCAAGAAACCTCTCCGAACTTTGTATACAGAGAAACCTCGGTTATCCGACCATCAATTATCCAAATTTCGGATTATCCAAACAAGATTTCAAGGTTCCCGTAATTGTGTTCAGTATGGCTTCCTTTTTTATGATCAGATCACTTATCCCAGTGGTTCCCAACCTTTTCGAGTCATTACGCACTTTTGTTAATAAGATTACTAGTATTCCCCCCTTCCATTTATTAAGTTGCAACAAAGAATAATTTCAAATAATTATTTTATTTTGTGTATAATTAGACCGTTTTATAATAAGAATTAGTTTGATTTTATAATTGTACAGCTGCTGCTCTGTATTTGTTACTCAAAGAAAGCAAGCGAAAATAATTAAGAACACATCATTTGAAATTCCAGTTTATTACAAGAATAATAATTCTGATATCGTAACTGATATACACATCAATGTGATCTCTGTTCTTGCTTTTTTTGCTACTATTTCTTCAATTTGTGGGTCTAGTGAGAGAACACATCTTAAATCATTCTCAACTTTGAGCTTATTTCAAGCCTTTGACTTTCATACAGAAAACCCTATCTCTAGAATGGACTTTTATATTTACCTAATAACCCCTGACTTATCCAAACGATCAATTATCTGATTAAATTACTCCCCGTCCATCTCATTTGGATAATCGAGGTTTCTCTGTAGACTAAAAAAAATGGTGCAGGACCATCAATTGTCGGAATATCGATGTTGCACCTGTTCACCTGCACCATACCTTCTGCCTCTGTGTGTACACAATTGTTTTTTGATGTTGATGTTTTGCTTATTGTATTCTGTGTATTTTTCTAGGTCCCATCACACATGGAGGTCGACAGCACAAAGCACCAAAGGTCATGGATGACAGCTATGTTGGAATAATCATTGGTGCTCTCGCTGCCCTCATAATTATTCTGTTCATTGTGGCTGTAATAATTGTGGTGAGGCATCGGCAATGCAAACATAACAACAATCGCCCATGTCAGAAACCAGTCGTCCTTGGCGACCGGCATGTGACCATTAATTTAAGCGACTTGCGGGGTGGTTGCACCAATGGTAAGCTTTCCCACGGTAACATGTACAACAGTGTAGCAACAGATGACATGGACTCTGATCGAGAACTGTGTGCTGGCAGTGCAGATAAGCTGTGTGCGAAAAGCAGCGGCAGCGGAAATTACCTGGAACCCAAAGATAGCATTCAGGGGAGAAAACTCCCTGATTTGCCTCCCACCCCTGATTCTTCAGGCAAGTATTCGGAAAGATCCTCCACTCCTACTTCCTGCTACTATTACACTATTATAAATACTATTAACGGGTCACCTGACAATAGCCAGTGAGTCTACTTACAGTCTTCTACTTAGCTAATGGGATCAGTGACTAAAAACTATTATTAATAATATAACTATCATAGCATCATAATACTCTTAGTGTTTGTTGTATATTAAGAATAAAAGTTAGTGAACAATATAGTAAATTAAATATCTTAACCAAAACAGAGAAGAACTAAACAGTGAAACATTTATCTACTGATATATATATATGCTAGAAACATACATTATATATATAGTGATGTTACATGTACATCATGTATGTATTTCACACACGTGTGTGTTTATATGTATATGTACAGTATACATCACATATGTACATAGATAAATATTTTATTTATATGTCATATATATCCAAAGATATCATTGCATTTATATGTCATATGTGCTTACATATATTTGTATATATAATGTAAGTATATCTATTAATCATATGTATATATCAGCTATATATATTGAGTGAAATAAATAAAAAATAGCAATTTATATCATTTAGCAATGCTAAATATTTACATATCACGTTATGTTTAGTAAAAAATATTTGCAAACCTTTTGCTAATAATTATAATTTTGCTTATATTATAATTTTTGAGTTTATTATAACCGTTTTTTTTTTAACTACTTAAAATCTTTCATTGAAACGAAGGAGTTTAATACATTTTTATATATAAATTTATATATTTCTAGTTTTTAAATACGCTCAATACATCAAGTAAAATTTGCTACATTAAAACATTTAAGAAAAAGTAATTCAATGAAATTTAAGACAAAAATTTGGATTTTTTTTAATAATATTACAGAATAAAAATTAAAATCTTTCTCGTAAACTAAATTTTCATAAGATTTCTTATTATGGAAAAGAGAAAAACTGAATAATACTTATTACAACTCCAGTATTTGATTTCTTTTTTTTTTTGTTAATTACACTTACTGATATATTTTAATGCTGTGTTGAGTTATGTAAATCAAAATATGGAACTACATACACATTTTAATAAAGGAACAATACTGAATAACCCTTTAACATTATTCTAAACTGATTCATTCAGACTAGTATCCTCATCTTGGTTGTTATACATAATGTTTCGACCATTGTAAACTCTGGCCTTCAGATGTCTGTCGTAGTTGGTAACCTTCTAGGAATTTTGAACCGAACCCTTTAATCAAACCACAGGGGTAGATTGTTATTATTCCATTGTCCATGTTTACAGATATCTCAGATATGTTAATTTTTCCAAGTTGATATTTCCTTGCGATGTCTGCTTCTTCAAATTGAACCAGTGTATATCACTGAAGAAAGCCGGAGTGTACAACAGCCAAAACATTGTGATTAAAACAAATAAGATGAGGACACTTGTCTGAGTAAATCAGTGTATAATAATAATTACTTGTCTCAGAAATTCAGGCCAAAAAAATAAAACCGCTAAACTTTTTATAGAAGTCCAATTTCAGTTAAGTGCCTTTTTGAATATTTTTATTTCCAAGTTCTGTGGTTCTTGTCTGAAAATCGAGAAGAACTTTCAAAAGGTTGTATACGAATGTCTTCCCTCGATTAGCTATTACCTCATAACTCTTAAATTCATAAACTGCTTGTAATTGACAGTGGAACTCTTCAATGAATAGAATTAAAAATAATGAAACTGTTCTGTGAATTGAATAGAAAAACTTTTTTTTAAAATTCATCCATTGGTCAAAGGGAGATCATTTTAATCAGTAGTTATTTCCCTTTAAATTGATATTCTATTTATTTTGTATGAATTTAAGAGTTAATACTAAAGATTTTTTTATATGGATTTAAAAGTTAAGTTCCAAACTTGCAAGACAGAATCAGTGGTTGAAATCAGATCTCTACATACATAAAAATATACACTTTTATCAGTTTTTCTCTTTCCATAAATATTTGCTTTTAAAAAAAAAAATTCCCTCCTTTCTTTTAAGAAGAAAATCAGTACTTGCTTACCGGCTTATTTTTTATCAATTTATATTTTAAAGAACAATCCTCAAGATTGTATATTTTAGGATATTAAACTATACTGATACATTTTTTAACAAGAAAAGAGTTTCAAAGAAATATTTTTGTCCATTATATCCATCCAATCTTTATCATTTTATCTATCTTCTGACTACTAACAACTCTTACCCCTTCCTCTTTTCTAAACAAATTTACATGTTTGTTACATGTAATGCCTAGACTTTTCTACTTCTGTCTACTGTACACATACATATTGAGCTGTTATGGCTGTTATATTCAAAAGAAACACAAAAATAAAGGTCTATATAATCATTAATCAAGACCCATGTCATCCCATTATATTTGTATTGATCTCTTTAAATAAAAAGTGGAAGATATTCTTAAAAAACATTCTTCTTTGTTTTTTTAATTTTGCTGGTAGTCAAGTGGAATAAAAAATAAATCAGTTGTTTACTTACATAAAATATATATAATGCATGTCCTCAACCATAATATGAAGTGTCACAAAAGAAAGGAGAGAAATGAAAAATATTCCTTGAAAATTTCATGAAAACCTAGCAGATTACATTGTAATAAACTGAAATCAATATAGATGCGCTAAAAAGTCTTACAATAAAATACTCAATATGCTCTATTTTCCATATAGTTGATGATTTGTAGATAGATTACTATTTCAAATAGTTTAATAATTCTCAATATTATAATGATGTCTGAAACATAAAATTTTAAAATATTCCTACTGATTTCTATATATTAAATGGTTGTTTATTTTTTTCATACAAATAAAATATTTGAATGATTAAATTACAAAAATTACTATTATTATTATACTGACAATAATTATCATATGATTAGTCTTTTAGAAATGATTATTAGTAAACTAAAACATCAGACCCTACAGTCGTTTTCTATCTGGTTGCCATCTTTTGAAGGAAGAGTAGACAAGTATTTAGTTGAATAACAATGATTATTATTATTATAATGAGAACGATTATAATAATAATGACCAGTACTCTAAGATATTACCCTCTGGTTCTTTTTAAAGAAATGGACCTATTCTCGAACCTTACTCATGAAGCAGGTAAATGCCATTTTTAGATACTTTTTTTTAATATATATATATATATTGACTTGTTCGATTGTTATTTGGATTAATTTCTTTCTTACTGGCTCAGAAAAAAACCTTAGGACAATAATGTTGTGCAATGGGGCTCGTTTTGTATATGTAGTTCTTCTAGGGACATTTTGTATGCATACAGTTGTGTTGTTCTCCTGTAGTTGCTCTTTGGATGACATATCTTATAGATCAACTGTTTTAGATACTGTTTCTCAATATTCTGTTTATTTTTTGTATATCTCTCTTATAACATTTAAAGCTGTTCTTGCAGATATCACAAGAAAAAACAGCATAAATTCTTAGATATTACTCTGCAAATAGTTTTATGTATACTGTCATGAGAATGTATATGACATGCATATGTAGATATAATATGTATATTATACATTGTAGGAAATTGATATTTGGTATAGAACACTCTTAAAAATAATAATCATTCACATTTTTTCAGTTATTGAATCCTCAATTTTCATCAGGCAAAGATGTGAAGCATGATTCTTATTTCTTTTTGGTATATTAAATTATTTTTCCACCTGATGATCAGATTCACTAATTGAAACTTTGTAAATACCAAAATATAGCTTTAGTGCCAAATTTGAGCTTCCTGCAATGTTCAGTTATGATGTCTTATAATAACTACCATAAGTTTTAATGAAATTTGCTCCATATTTAGATTTTAACTTTTTGTTTCTATCATGCCTGGTATAGATCAAATAAACTACTTCTGGAAGAGTATATCAAACTCTACTCTAATGTTGTATGGTTATTTTATGTTAATTGAATTTAACAGATGCCTACAATAGGGTTTTATTTTTATATACAATGTTATTTTATAAACCATATAGATTTGACTTTTATTATGATACAGTATTTTTATTTTCTAACTATAATTCAGTTTTATCTAGTTTCTTGAGTCAGATCTCAGTTTCTTTAGTGATTTTTAAAATACATTTATTGCTCTTGTTATATAAAACTCTCAGCTACTTGATATCTCTGAATTATTTCTATCATTTAAAATTACAGAAATAAAATAGGGTTATAGTTCATCATTTTATTGCTAACACATTTCACAACAAGTTTATTCAGTTTTAAAACAAATTATCCATCTTTTTCATATAAGCTAAAGTAACTTTTTAAAAATTAGTTTATTTTTTAGAAAAACTAGATTTATTAAAGATTATTGTACTAATATTTCATATTTATCTAAAAATATTGTATTTTCATTTTCAAAGAAAGTAGCTTTAAATCCTATGTATGTAAGTAATTTTAGAACAAAATGAATACAATCAACATTATGATTATAACTTTGAAACTAGGATAATTTTAAAATGGTGTCCAGTATCTCCAATCCTAAAAGAATACAACTTTAAAAACAGGCATTAAAATAGAAATAAAAGAATGAAAAAAACAATAAGAATGTGAATTCTGAAACATATATATATATATATATTTATGTTTCTTAGCCAATATACTTATGCTTTAGTCAGTGGTTTTTTTATACATCTATTCTATATCTCCCTGGGTGTGTTAAAAATTGCATTTATTTCATTGATTCATTATTTAGGAGTTCTATTTCTTCTTGTTTTTTTTTTGTTAAAGATGAATTTTGAAATATAAAAGAATCGAGGATTAAATTTTGCAACTGGTCAAAAGGAAAAAAAAAATCATTCGTATCATCTTCATCATTATCATAATTCCTACGTTATTTCATTCGTTTCATTTAACATATTTACGTTTTTCAATTACTAGTTTATTCTTTTATTCATAACTCATCCCAAGACTTCATCTCTATGTGTATGTTGTCATGGTTGTCATTATTTTTTTGTCGTCTGTCTCTATTTGTCGTCCGTCTGTTTGTCTCTCTGTCTTTTGTCCATTAATTTGTCTGTCCGTCTGTCTGTCTTTGAGTAGCCTTCCCATCCATATGTTTCTGTGCTATCACCTCATACCTCTTGATACCTGGCTCTTACAGCAAAACATCCATGTTGTCTGCCTGTTTTTTTTTTTTTAGTGTTGTGCTCTGTATTTTCTGTTTGTCGCAGAATAGAACCAGTTGTATGCACATAAACCTACACATACAATTATACGCATATCAAAATATGAATTTGTTCTGCTTTCTTTTCTATTTTTGATAATTCAAAGTAAGTGAAAAATAAAAATCTACTTCAACTATCATGTAAAAGATTGTTCTAACTTTATCTGAAGATCATTTCATTTAGTTATCATCCATTTTGTTGTTCATTCATTCATCTGTACTTTTGTCATTTCTTCTTATTTTCTTCTTATTTTCATCTTATTTTCTTCTTATTTTCATCTTATTTTCATCCCATTTCATCACACACATTTTCCTCTTCATTTCATTTCACACATTTCTCTCATTTCACAAACAATATGAAAAAATAGGATAACCATAAAATCTTTATTTCTTTTTTCTTCTCAATTATAAAGTCTGCCATTTTCCTCATTATATCATGTCTCCATCAATCAGAAAATAAACAAACATCAGAGAATTGACTCTCAAATTCATGGACCGCTTTTAATTGATAGTGGAACTCTTCTGTGAGTTGGATAGAAAAACAATTTTAAAATTCACCAAATGGTCTGAGGGAGATGATTTTAATCAGGAGTTATTTCTATTGATAATGACAGTCCATTTTTTTATGAATATAAGTTAATTTAATTATAGAATTATCAATTATTCCAAGAAAATTCCTCTGCATCTTAAAATGTTTAAAGTAGATTGAGATTATTCTATCAAAATATCCACTTCTCAAGGCCAATGTTTTCCTTTTATTTTATTTTTAATTTTCGTTTTTTCTCAATTTTTGGGGGTTATCTTCTGTTCTTTTAAGTTCTTTTGATATATTTGTGCCTGTTGAACTTTGTATTTTCTACTTTTTATAGAAACAAAAATTAGTCTGTTCATTGGTATTTCTAACTCTTCCTTTCTTCTTAATTTGTCCTTCATTTGTTTAGATAGGATACTTAAAAAGGTAGTTTAGAAAGGTAGATAAGAACTGGATGAAATGATAGGTAGATATAAACTGAATTGATCTTAAATTCAGTCTATAGTAATCATAAAGCAGCTATTACTGTTAGATTTAAAATATTTTGAATTATTTAAAACCAAACTGCTAAACTAGATTCTAAAATGCTAATCCTTAATATTATGACCTCATATAGGTTTGTATCACATCAGTGAATAATTTGGCATTTATTCTGTTATACATTTGTGGATTAGAATAAGTCAACCTGTTGTTTTGAAATGTACTAATATCATCTGATCAAAAATTAGATTCCAAAAAGCTATTGTCAAATTCTGCAATCAACCTCCAGAAGTTTATATTCCACTCATCCTACCCTTGCTTCTAGAAGCCGCCTTCAACACCAGAAGAATTTCAAACCGTTTTGGAATTCTGGTTATGTGAAATCAAACTGATCCATTTTAGTTTCATGGTTTACTTTGATCAAAGGCAAAAAGATTAATAAGTGAGTGAGCAGGATTTCTTGGCATGTCTGAGTTTAGTGACCAGATAGTAGAGTGTAGTTGCCCCAACATTGAGCCAATGAGACTTGCCAGGGAATCGAAGTGGATCCAAGCATTCAATTCGGAGCACAAGGGCTTGAATAAGATTGTGTAATCCACAGTAACACTGTTTGACAACGTTCATCGTAAGATATCGATGCGTTCGTTTAAAAAATACGTTGGCACAAAATAAAATCACATTATTTCAAAATTCATGAAGAGACCATCATGACTGGTGAAACATATAGTCAGAATCTAGTAAGAAAAAATATGATCCGATCTGGTTGGCTTGTTCCTAGATTTATTTATAGACATTTTGAATCACATCTCATTAGATTTTAGTTTATACATTTGATCTATTGACAGTCTTTGAAGCATAAATCTTCAATTTGACGGACTGAGTGTGCAAAAAGTTTTGTATAGAATCACATTTGAAGAATTTATGGAATTAAAATAAACATCAAGTAAATCATATTCGGTATTAGATGTGTGTTAAATTTAAAAGTAAGGTATATTTGTCAACTAGTTGCCCAGATGATATAAACATAAGCCAACACCCTGTTTGGTATGCACATCATATATATATATGGTGTACAATTGGATAGGAAATATCCAACATTATGATAATAGAAAACAACAGTGTGGAGACTTTTTTTTTTTTTTTTTTTTTTTTTTTTTTTTTTTTTTTTTTAGAAAAAGAAAAAGACTGATTTTCTAACAAAAATCAATCTTCACACTGTCCCTTTTTATTATCATATATATATGATAGTCGGAGAAATATTTTAAAGTAAAATATTTCAGAATATAAATCCGTAGATCGGATGTATGTAGTGACAATATCCATAAAGAGTGCTCACTACCTGTATAAAGATATATATATATATATTACAACACAGTGACTGTAGATTAAAAATATCTAAAGTATTACCAAATAAATAAAATATTTTGCATTTATTCATCCCTTTTGAGATCTCAAGAACATATTATGAACTTGAAAAGTGCCAAATAAGACTTTTAAAAAAGGCAAAGAGTGAGATCAGTACCAACACAGCATTACACATTATCCTGAATGAAATGCAGGAACAAGGAACATGGTTAACAGACCAGTTTTGTTTTGTTTTTATTTTTGTTTTTTAATGAGTGAGTTTTGCCCTGGAAGTAGATCTGAAGTGAGAGACAGTCCCAGAACCAAAATATATAGAGAGTAAAATGTTTACCTATCCATGGAGGAAGACATTCGCCATTGGAAAGTGAAGCAATGTAGAAAGAGAATCTTCATGGTGAAGTCCCTTGAGATTGAATGAGCTGAAAGAGTGAAAAGATTTTGAGTATTTAGTATTTTTATAGACATTCAATTCAGTTATCATTTGCAAATTAAAACTACTAAAATGCTGGTATGATTTGAGACCAGTTGATATCAAGGATCATTTATTTTAAGAAGAAAACATGGATTTTTGCTTTAAAATATACACCAGTTATAAGTATATTTATCATTAATACTCATAATCTATTGTTCATTGTGTAGGGCATCTTCTTGCAAGAAGGAAGCAAGGAGATCAAATATGTCCCAGAATAATAATTACTGAACATGGGGAGATAACTCTCATAAAAGGGTGAGGCTTCTTCATTCATAGTGAAAGAGAAAATACAAGAAGTTCATTGTAGTGAGTGGGTTTTTATAGCCACATTGACAATTCTAAATGAATCAAAAAAATTACTACAATCTTGAAAGTTTATCATTCATAGAATTCAAATATAAGCCTTATGTCTACCCAGAGTCTGACTTCATGGTACTAGATTAAATGCATAATCCCTGCTACCGGGGAAATAGTATTTGTTGATAAAATAAAGTATAGAATTGGATACCAATACACAAGACGAGTAAACGCAGTCTGTAAACTTTGTGCACTGTATTTCATTTAGTATGATGTGAACCACGAAAGCCCAATTTTCATTCCTCGGAGATCAAGAAACTGAAATTCAGATTCTTCAGACAAAATATTTTAGTCATTCATTCTATGAATTTATCTGTCAGATTTAACTAAAGTTTGAATTAACAGATAGAATAAAAAATGAATTTAAAAAAGAATTAGCTAATGGTGGAAGGGAGGTAACTTTGATCAGTAGTTATTCCCCTTGATATAAATGTGTTGTTTTTTTTATATATGAATTTAAGAGCTAAATGCTTTTGTTAAGCAATGCTTGGACACAGGAATTAAAATTCTAAAAGCTAATCCCATTCTACTGTGCCTTCTAATCACGAAGGCAATGAGCAGTCGTTTTAGATGAAGGATGTCAAACCCTACTTGATTTAACAGATAGAATAAAAAGATGAATTTTAAGAAAATTACCTAACGGTTGAAGGGGGGGTAACTTTGATCAGTAGTTATTCCCCATGATATAAACATTTTATTTTTTTTTTTAAAATATGAATTTAAGAGCTAAATGGTTTTGTTATGCAATGCTTGAACACGGGAATTAGAATTCTAAAAAACGTTCTACTGTGGCTTCTAATCACGAAGGCAATGAGCAGTCGATTTAGATGAAGGATGTAACGATTTTAAAGCAAGGATTCCAGTTTGGTACCTGCCGAAAAATGTATGCTTTAATGCCGGATGTTGTTGTTCCTCATCATTCGTATTACGTTCTGATTGGCAACATCGCATGTATGTATATATTTGTACCCTCAACTGCCTTTTTGAATCTTGCCCCGTGTGTTGCATCCCGACACCTGCGCCTCCCATGACCACACATATTGCACAGCGTTGACCTCCCCTCTGCAAAACCACCACTAACTGGATTTGAACCCCAGGAGCTCAAGTCAAACACCAACCATCCTACCTCACGTCCCCACAAATCCAGGACGCATGTGACAGAATAAGGACAACACATACTCCTTCGGAATTTCCTCAAAAAAAAATGTATGTATGCATGTATATATGCCATTGTATGTGAATGCATATTGGTATATAAAGGTTCTTGTGTCTGTTAGGAATTAGAAATATGGGATTATATCTATGATGATATTGGTATAGGTTCTTGTGTTTGTTAGGAATTAGAAATATGGGATTATATCTATGAAGATATTGGTATATAAAGGTTCTTGTGTTTGTTAGGAAGTAGAAATATGGGATTATATCTATGGAGATATATTATATAAATATTTGTTGGTGTGCTTGGGTAAAAGGAGGAAAAAAGTATTTTCCACAACAATTACAGCAGTACTACATCTCACCATTGTATGATTCTTTTTATCTAAGATTTGTCGAAAATGAATTTATTATTAGAATATCACATATTGCCTCTGCTGGGTAGGTATTATCTTGCGCATTAGTTTTCAACTCACCCTTAAATCTTCTGGTTAAAGATAGTTTTTCATGTAAGAACCTCACTTTTTAAAATAATTCTCTAAATGTATTGTACAAAAGATGCATTGTTATGTCAGTATTAACTACAAAGAAAAATATCTTTGAATTCAACAGATAAGTAGAATCTTAGTTAATAAACATAAAGGTTATCTTATTCTTTAGTGTGAGATATGGGGGGCCTAGATTTGTAATTTAACAATGACATTTTGCTGTACAAATTAATGTAACTACATATAAGCTGAAATTGAAATGAACAGTGCAGTTTTAGAACAATTTTAATGTTCAAAATTACTGTAATCTTGAAAGATTATTATCAAATTTATCAAATATTGATAACATATAACACACATATAAGTAAAAGGACACTTATTAGTAAACTATTGTAGAATAATTAAAAAGATAACTTTATCTTAAAGCAATCAAAATTGTGAATTCAAAGCTCAGAAATGAATGTGAATAAAAGTATTTACATAGGCTTAATATTTAATTGCCTATATGTAAAAATTATCACTAATCTCAAATGTTGAAACAATAATAAACATGGCCTAGTTTTCACTATAAATTAGCCTTTTTAATAATCTGTGATTAACAGAATATGCTCCTAATTCTGTTAAGATTTATAAAGATTGGTAGATGCCAGCTTATTAAACCTAATAAAGATGTAACAAGAATATAACTATATACAGCAATACATTGAATAGTGTGGGTTTTAATGTAGTATGGTTATGGTATTGCTGTACAAATTAATGTAACTAAGTATAAGCTGAAAGAACAAACACATTCAATTATAATAAGACCTTAAACTGTGGTTTTTATTGGTGCAGGTTTTGATGGAGTACGGTTATGGTATTACTGTACAAATTAATGTAACTAAGTATAAGCTGGAAAAACAACACATTAAATTATAAGACCTTGAATAGTATGGAAAATTGTAGAGCAAATTAACTGCACTAATCAAGGTATACCTGTAACCCATATTAATAATGCATATGTAAAAGAAACATTACAATATTTGGCAAGATTGCTGGGTTTAACCACTAGAAATGCAATAGGCTTTGGTGAATCAGAAATTGTATAACTAATATTACTTTTGATATGAATGCCAAATACAGTTGTTATATGCATACCACTTGGTATTAGTCTTCATAGGAATTTTTTTAAATTCTGGATCTATATTAGTGTTGATAAGGCAAATACCTTTAAGTATCATTGATTTTACAAGTATACAGTCAATAATTCTGTGGACAAGTTATCTTAAGCTTAACTTTTACTTACTTGAAAACTTTGATGCATAATATACTTTTAGTCTTTGTCTTTTTTAACTTCAACACTAAAAAGGCTGAATTTGACATTAATCTGTTAGACTAAAAAGAATACTTTAAAATTTAAAATATTTCTCCTGTTATTGACTACATGAGTGGAATCTGAGCTGACCACGCCTGCTTAGGTCTTATATCCTGATTTATTACTAAAGCCAAGAGATAATGTGGTGGATAACACTCCCTTTTTAACATTTTCAGATATTGTTTCTGTGGGGTTTTTAAAGTCTTTCTGAAATATGATCTCATCTGGAAAATTATTTCTAGAGATTTTATTCTTTAGACTTATGTTGTTGTTAGGGCCGGTTCTGATCAGTTATGTATTTTATCTAGCAACAATAATAACTGAATGTCTGTACAGAGCTGTATTTAGTTGTCACAGTAAAATTAAAATAGATTCATGAGAATTTGCATGGTACTAGATAGTTTACTAATCTGCCTATATGCACTGCTCACTTAATGTGTACATCTATTGGACTTCAAGAATGTCTCTGCATTTGAAGAATATGAACTTTGATGGAAAGATTTGTTTAAATTACTATCAATGTTTTTTGTAATTAGGCATAAATAAATAGAAGAGCATTTTCTGTGTCTGTCACTGGCCTCTGTTTGATAAAACTGACTGTGGATATAGTGGCCATTTTGCTGATATTGCCAGAACACTTAATTATGGAAGGGTGAATTGCCCATGTATTCATTCTTCACTCTTTTCTCAGTTTACCATCACAGCATACCAGTGAGAATTCTAGTGTCACAACTGAGTTAATGCTTATCCCGAAGGCATCAATACAAAATTACATAAGTATCAGAATTCAAACTCTCTAATCTTGTTTTATTATTTGCTAACCATTATGCTAATCTGTAAATATAAATGGTATGAATTTATTGTGATTTGCAAAAAAACAAAATTAAATCCTGGAAGTATACGGCACTTGATCTTAAATCAAACTCTAAGAGGTTGTCTGTCTTGTGAAAAGCAGCCGAAGAACCAGTTCTACACATTCATCTCATACAATGGTTAAGATGTTTTATATACAGGGTGTCCCTAAAGTCTGGACACATAGGCAAAATGCTTATTTTCACTAAAAAAAATTTGAACAACATTTTATTTAATTGAAATATTAATAAATAACATCTTCAATGTGTTTTCCACCATTTGTGATACAAAGTTCAATGCGCTTTGCGAAAAAATATAGTTAGTTATAAATAGTGATATTTCCTATGTGTCCAGATTTTAGGGACACCCTGTAAAAGCCCAAATGCTTGTTTCTAATTTATATCATTTTATTCTGTAAAGTAAAACAGAATTAAACTTTATTTCTTTTACTTACATTATTTTTAAAAAAACATTTATGCGGGCCATTCTATCATTTCACACAAATCTGTCATGACTCCATTTCTACCAACATTTGTTCATTCATTAGTCAACTCAAACCAGTCATTGATACCAACATAGCAATTTTAAAAATCACCCTAAGGAACCCTGTCAAAACCTCCAAGAATTTAAAGCCTGCATCATCATTTATTCTTGTGATCCTAATCTGGCTTCAATAGGCCTCTACTAAACTGTTAGGGATTTTGTTCTGCTAAGATCTCACAACTTGTATCTAGCATCATACCTTGTTTCTTGCTTTATCAAGCCAAAATAGGCTCGAGCTTGTAACATTAAGGAGAAAGCTTGATTATAATGTACAGCAAATACTAGGTTGAGTGACTAGAGTTCAAAACTGGAAATATTTTGTTAATAACTTTGTCTAAGCAATTATTCCTTTTGATTTTCTCTGTAATACAAATCTCTGATATAAGTGATGAGAAAGAGGCTGAATTTCTATAAGCATCGTTTTATTATTGTTGTTATTTAGGATTTCTGATTATTTTGTTTTGCCATTCATCAATTTGTTAGGAAGACATGTTTACACACAGTCTCCATATCTGATCATAAATATTCAATTTACATTTTAACATTTATAGATTACATATACAAAATTTGTATATACTGTATATTTCAGCGAATAATACGACACTTGAAGCATACAAAAACTGACTAAACAGTGAGCTAAAACCATGACATTGGGGTCTCGTCTTATCTGAAGGTCGCCTTATCTGCGGAAACATATGGTACATTCACATCTTACACATGTATTACATACTTCCGCAAATAAGACCACTATTGTATACACGTATTATATTACCAGCTTATTTCCTTCTTTTGGGGATTTTTATTTTACTTATCTTAGCTTTTTTTTAAGTGTGTAATTAAACCGATTGTAAATCAGAGGACAAGTATCAAATTATCCCATTTTAATTACAAATATATTTTCTCGGTTAAATGTATGTTTACTTGTTCTGCAAATACAAGCTGTTAGCATTCCAGCAATTGAAAAAACTGTCAAACTCCAGGACAGGAGTTGACTTTGTTTTCCTAACGTAACAAGAACAACAATCCACACCAAATTTAGTGGTGTAAACCGATATGTAATATCCCTGTTCCACTACCATTATTTGAACTCACAACCTAGTGATTGCTAGGCTGGTGTCTTACAGACTGAGCTAAACTGACAAGTCTTAAGGAAAATTTATCATGTTTAATATATATACAATACCAAAGTCGCAGTAATCATCTTCTGTCGGAATAGAAGTTGGAGTTGAGTGACCCTGAAGCAGCCAGTCTTGTATCAACTAGTCTTCTATACTTCGCACATAATATTTTATTATTTCCTGAGGCCTAGCTAGAGATGTAGGCTCCCCTCCAACATGTTATGTAGTAGGTGAACTACTATTTATAAATCATTTGAGGGACCCCCTTCATTGGGGGCCTGGGAGCATTTTCAAATTTAAAAAATTTTTTTAATATATTTCTCTAAATTTCGAATTTTACATATTTTACTTTATAAAACCAGACAGCCAGCAACCAGACACAAACATGTAATTATAATTTTCATTTTTCAAGAACTTCTAGTGAAATTATTTAAAATGTAAAACAAAGAAAATATTTATTATATATATTTCTAGTTGATTTATTCAAAGTTTATTTCACTGGAAAATTTAAGTCAATACCCTTGAATGGTATGCAAGTATACATCGATAGGGGCAGCCATCCAATGACTTATTAGTGTAAGCCTTCTCAAATAACCAGGGATTTCATACATTTATTTTAATATTAGTTAAAGTATTGTAACCCACTAAAAAGATGGTGGTAACCAAATTATTACGATGAGACTTTAAACACTGTTGTAAATGTTTACATCAGTATTTCTTAACCTATTTCAGTATCATTCACCCTCGAGTCTTTATCACGAATTTCATTCACCCACAACTAAATTTTCTTGTTTTTTATCATTCTCATCTTATTCTCTGTTGTTTATAATTTTATACATAATTCATTTTATATCATGAGGTCTCTCCTAATTTGGTAAATATACAGTATCTCTGACATAAGAAAACCATAGGTAGAGAAAAACAAATTTCAAGCTCCACTGCCATTAAAAAAAACATAGCTCACTAACCATTTTAATGATGATGCCTTTTTTAGGGTATAGAAAAATATAAATATCGAAGTAAATTAAGTCATTCATTCTTCATGTTTCATTCACCCTTCATTCACGCTTCTAATTTCATTCATCTCACAAAATAATTTCATCCGCCCCTGGGTGAATCATTCATCATATTAAGATGCACTGGTTTACATGAGATGTTGTAATGACAGTGCAAGGTTATGAAAAGTATGTAGAGATGAACACAGAAAGATTTATTAAACACTAAAGGATTAGTTAACAATTGCAAGCTGAGAAATTAGATCCATGTATTTATTTTTTTCAATTTCCTTCCTCTTTGGGAATAAATAAATAAATAAAGTAGCAAGGATTTTGTTGTTGACCATATAAAAATTTTTATAGACTACAGGCTTCCCCTGTTATAACACGGTACATTAGAGCCCGGTGGATGGTGGACCCCAAAATATTAAGCTAACTCCAAAATATCTAAATATAATCGCGGCCCAGTTATAATGCGGTTGGCTTTCTTGGACCCTAACACCCGCATTATAACGGGACGCCTGTATAAATTGAATTGTAGTATAAAAGATCCATGTTATGCTTAGTTTCAAGGGTGATGTCAACAGAGTACTCTTCTTTCTGGTGAAGATATATACCATATTGGTCAGCCTATAAAATTTACTTTTTAAATATAAAGAAAATATATTATTTTACTGTGTCCAGTGCACTGGTGTTATTGATAGGTGGCCTAGCATCAAATATTTCAACTTTACAGCTGGGATTGGGGGTGTAGATACTCTGAGCAGTAGTCTCCCACGCCCCAAAAAAACCCTGTAAAACATGCATCCTATAAACCAGCAAATAATGTATATCTTTTGCAAGCATATTTCATATATGTATCAATTAGAACTAGAGTATCTGATTAGACATGAGACCTATATATATATACATACACACACACTGTATATGCCAACAACTGAGGTGTTGATTCACGTTTAGTCCGATATTCGCAGGATCAGTCAACACTCCAACATAAGGCAGCATTGTGTCCATCAGAGT
>VCCN01005714.1:3942073-3963820 GCA_006491835.1 Architeuthis dux
TGGTTTAAACTCTTGATCTTAAGGTCATTGGTTTAAACTCTTAGTCTAGAGGCAGAGGTTCAATACCAGCCTCTAGAGTCTTTGAGGCAGCCACCAGGCTGACTTGAATTCCAAATTCAACACTATTCCAATGCCAGTGTTGGGTAGGTTTCTGAGATAGATCTCAGATTATCTTCCCTTCTTGCCAAATCTGGCAATCCTGGGCTAGAGTTACAGGTGTCAAAGTTGTCAACCTTACTCTTTTCTACTGATCAAAAAACTGTCTCACCTGATAGAAAGGGCTCCATTCAACCAAGCAGAAAAAAAACATTTTTTATTAAATTTGACTAGCTTTTACCTTCATCCCTGTAGCTCAATCTGTCAACCCTAATCATGAGGAAGAGCTCCTTTTGGTGGTGATGGGTTCAGTTGAGAATTTGTAAACTCCATGATATTGCAAACATGTTTTCTTCTATAAATCAATCTTTATTATTATTGGATGAAGTATTGTAAGATCCACTTCACACTATATCTCCAAAACTTACCCAACACAGGCATTGGAATAGTGCCGAATTTGGAAATTGAGCTAGTCTGGAGGCAGAAGTTCCTTAAAAGAATTTGACTAGTTCATCCTAATTTTAGTTGTTTTTATACAACTTATTAATTCAGGCCTCTGTTTCTATGGCAACAAAATAACAGCGCCATCGGAAATAAAGAGTAAGCCTTCAGTGAGAATCAAACCCTCATTGCCAGGGGGAGACTAGTTTACACCTAGCTGCTTTTACCAATCGGCCACAAAGACTTTGTCAATTAGCAGATGCTGATTCACACTTATAAACTCACTCCCTACAACCGACTCTCATTAGGGAAAAGCTAGTCAAATTTAATAAAAAGTTGTTACAATACTTCATCCAATAATAATAAAGATTGATTTATAGAAGATGTTTGCAATATCATGGATTTTACAAGTTCTCAACTGACCCCATCAATGCCAAAAGGAGCTCTTCCTCATGATTAGAGTTACCAAATTGAACTACAAGGGGAGATAATCTGAGCTTTATCTCCAAGACTTACCCAACACAGGCATTGGAATAGCGCAGAATTTGGACATCGGGCTAGTCTGATGGTAGAGGTTCAATACCAGCCTATTGAGGTGGACCCGATTTTCAAATTGAACGCTATTCCAATGCCTGTATTTGGTAAGTCTCCGAGATGAAGCTCGGATTATCTCCCCTTGTAGCCCAATCTGGCAACCCTGCTCATGATTTGAAATGAGCTTTCCTGTTGCCAGATTATTTTGTGTATTAACAAGCTTAACTACCTGAGTACTCGAGCTGGAACGTTGGATTTCTTCTATTAATTCCAATTCCTGAGTGCATTTCATTTCTCTCTCTCTTTTAGAATCAATGTTTCAGTTGTAAAATCTGCAATGCTCAAGTGGTTTTCAAAATCAATATTGTGAAACTCAAGACTTGTAAATAGAAATTTTCCATCTCTTAACCTGACATTTAATTCCTTATTCTCATTTTATTCAATCTTTTAGCAGTACAAAGAAAAACGAATTATGAGTAATAAACAAAAGGTAAAAATAGCAGGTCTGGTTAGTCACTCAATAGAAACTGTCACATGACCAACGTCTTTCTTTTTCCTTTTGTTGGGCAGTGATCACTAAAAAAATAGTGATTCAGGGTGATCAATTAAATAATTGGAAAATGAGGTGATCGATGAATAAGTTATTTCTTTTGCCGTGCAGTGATCACTATTTTTTAGGGATCACTGCCCAACAAAAGGCAAAAGAAATAACTTATTCATCGATCACCTCATTTTCCAATTATTTAGTTGATCACCCTGAATGTGGCATACTGCCAAAAGACAGTCAGGTGACGGTTTCTATTGAGTGACTAACCAGACCTGTTATTTTTACAAATTTTCAAAAAACAAGATTAAATGCTACTGAACAAAAACTAAGGGACCAATTGAGCATAAATTTACATTGCGAATTGAATCTGCCACTAAAAACGAATGTTTTTGGGTGATCAATGAATAAGTTACTTATCTTGGATCTTGTTGGGCAGTGATCACTAAAAAAGTATAAATTAAAAAAAAACAAGTGGACACAAACTAGTGATCAATTTAACATAAACTTACATTGCAAATTGAACCCCCTACTAAAAAAAACAAACCGAAAGGCGTGATCAATGAATAAGTTATTTCTCATGCCCTTTGTTGGATCACTAAAAAGTCTGAATTTTTCAAAAAAGAAGTGTGAACGTTGCCGGACACAAACTAAGAGGCCAATTTAGCATAAACTTAAATTATAAACTGAACCCCTTCTAAAAGCCTATTTTGGGGAGGAATTTTCAAAAAAACGAGACATAAGGAGTAAATGTTGAAATTTTCAGCCCTCTAGCTCCATTGCCTGTACGCATGATACATACATACATACATACATAGTAAGCCAGCTGGACCATCTTGAAAACTGAAGAAACCTATTGACAGTTTTGGTTGACAGTTTCCAATAATTTGGAAATGTTTCCTGCAGCAGGAACAGTTTCCTGTTAATTTCTATTCACCTTTTATCCCCCCCCTCCCCTCTCTTCTCATTTGTAACACCTGTAAATAAATGACTATTCATTTACTGACAACAACAACAACAGGTAACAAGGCTAGCAAGCAATTGCATTTCTACTTCTCATATATTGTTGTTGCTAATCTTTTTTTCTCTTTTCTTTCCTCTTTTCTTTCTTTCCTCTATTTGCAGAGACGAGCGGAATCGGTACTGCAAGAGTGCAAACACAAACACGAATTGGAACAGCACACGCTGACGCTTGAAAAGCGGCAGCTGAACGACAGCGTTGCTAAGTTACAGACAGAACGAGACAAGCTCCAAGAAGACTACATCCAATCGCAGGTTCAATACGAATCTGCCAAGCAAGAGACAAGCGCACAGAGGGACCTACAAAGAAATGTTGAACAGTAAGCAACCGGAGTGGAAGGGGGAACGTGTCTTTTAGAGTAACAGTTGAAAGAAATAGAATTGTTGTTGTTTACTTGAAGATAATGGATGTTATTTGAAACTTTGAGGAAGGGAAATGTATATATTATATATATATACTTTTTTTTATTGTGTAGATATGTCTTCTGTTTATATGTTTTTATTGTTGTTAAGCACTTCATGTATGTTTGTGTATGCATATGTGTATTTTATAATGTATATGGATTAGACTGTATGTATGAATGCAAAAATATTTGTACAGATACATACTCATAGATTTGTATTTATAAACACCTACATATTTGTATAGATGTGCTCACTGCATGTTGCTATTTGTCTGTGTGTGCATACACACATACACTTGCACATTCAGTGATACTATCAAACAAAATAAATCTCATTTGTAAAGTAAAAATTTGTTTGCTTTACAAAAACAGGTTCAGTTAGTTACTCAATAGAAACAGTCACGTGACCAATATCGTTTGGCAGCATGCTATTTGGGAGGTGATCAATTAAAAAATTTAAGAAAGGGGTGATCAATGAATAAGTTATTTCTGTTGCCTTTTGTTGGATCACTAAATTTTCAAAAAAGAAGCGTGAACGCTGCCGGACACAAACTAAGAGACCAATTTAACATAAACTTACATTGTAAATTGAACCCCTTCTAAAAGCCTATTTTGGGAGAGAATTTTCAAAAAAGTTTTCTCTAGACATAAGGAGTAAATGCTTAAATTTTTATCCCTCTAGTTCCATTGGTGTGGCCTGTACGTATGGCAGATAGGCTGATAGACAGCCTGCCAGAATCACTTAAAAACTGAAGAAATCTATATTGACAGTTTTAGTTGACAGTTTCTAATTGATTCTTATTTGTAAGTTCTCTGCTGATATAATATCAGATTTAGATTGTTAAAGAAATTTCAGAATTTGAGAATTTCAAATTATAACATTAACATCCTGTTGTGAGAAAATAATTGCACTTTAATGTGCCATGTAATAAGCTCAGTGGGTAAGGAACTTGTAGATCATCAGTTTGAAAGCAAGTTTTCTTTTTCAGTTGAGTCTTCTTAAATGCTGTGATTACTTAGTAATCAGAATATTGACCAGAGTTGCCAAATTTGGCCAGAGGGGGAGATAATCTCAGAGACAGGAATAGCATTGAATTTGGAAATTGAATGAGTCAGAGGTTCAATACCAGTGTAGTATAATGCCAGTTGTACTTCTTCTTTATGCCGAGAGAGTATGAGAGAGAGAGAGAGAGAGAGAGGATGTTGACGACGTCTCGTTCCAGGTCTGTTGACGGGAGCTGATGTTTCTGCGGAGGGAAATTAATTTCAGAGAAAAGGCTTGGGTGGAGAGAAAAGACAACAAAATTCAGGTTCTTCAATTGGAAATCTGTGGTTTTATTTCTGTTGATATAAGAGTCTCTTCTGGGCCGGTTCGCAGGTTACTTCAAGGTATGGAATTCTGTTTCATTTAGTTTTCTAAATGAGTTGGTCACTTTTCTGAAATACTAAGAAAATCAAGGGTTCTTCCTCCTCCTTTCACCCAGATGGGTGAAAGAGCCAACTACCTCGCCTCTGACCTGTCGCTGACGGATTCAAATCTAAAACTGCTAACTGCTTCTAACCAGCTCCCCCCCCCCCCCTCCCTTTGTGCAACCTGTCACTAACGGCTTCAGATCTCAACTCCTTTCTATTTTCAAATCTGGGCCTCTTTAAACGGCCACCGGTAATACGATATGTCCATTTTGTCACGTACGCAGTTTAACACACATTCCTAGCCCTGGTAATAAGATATGGGCTTTTTGTCACGTACACCAAATGCGCAAACACACAAACTCAGAGTGTATTTCGTTACACCAGCCTCTTGAGGCAGGCCTGTCATAAGATGCTAGTATTGAACCTCTGCCTTCAGACTCTCTCAATTTCCAAATTCGAAGCTATTTCAATTTCTCCCAATTATCTCCCATTCTGGCCAAATTTGGTAATCCTGGTATTAACATGGAAATCATGAGATGTTCATTAGTATCATTATACATACAGGTCTTTTGTGTCACCACATTACCATGTGGTAGTGTTTTACACATAATTCCTTTGGTTTTTGTGATGAAAACAACACCTTCATTCACCGGTGAACTCAATTTTGGCACCCACAATTGACTTTTGATAATCCGCAGTTCAGTTATAATGCGGTTGTCTTTCTTGGATCCCAACACCCTCATTATAAAGGGGGAGACTACTATACTAACATATACTGCTTGTTTACTTTCATATTGATCATTTACTTATAGTTCTTTTGTTCGCGTGTATTGATCTTGCATGCCACTGATAACACTATGCAACGTCTTTTTTACTTTTTCTATTCCTGGTTAATAAGTGTTATTTCCTGATTGATTATGTCTTAAAAAGTATAGAAAATGGCTATTATTCCCTTCAAACTTTGCTTTTGAGACCAGAATATTGATATTTTATAATTTTACTATTTTGCCTCAGACAGCTTAGGGAAAGTACTTGAAGGCTGCAAACTCCTCACCTAGAGTTGACATTGTTTCATAAGTCCTAATTTTATGTGCAATGGTGGCATCTTCCAGGGGTCAACCAGTGGCTCCCACTTGAAGTTGTTCATCCCCACATAGAATTTGGGTGGCTGCGGCCAGTCCTACCTTTGGTATTGCACCAAGATGTCCCTGCTGTCCCAAAGGCAAAGATAGCAGGGAAACTTGGTAAAACCGTCTGGGAGACCCATCAGAACTACCACCATTTTGAAGTCTCCGATGACCTCCCAGCTGTACTCAGCCATACTTCAAGGCATCTAGCAAGCTCTTGACACTGTTGTATTGCAGGTGAAATGAGATACCCAGAATTTGTCTTGATCCCCAATATGCATGTTGAAATATGCCATGTAAGTCTCACATCTTAGCAGATACTGCCATGGAGTACTGTCTGAGGTGAAGGTCAAAGCCGGTGTCTTTGTAGAACTACAGATAAAGAAGATCTTGAAGTGCAAGGATTTCCCATAGAAACTCACTAGGAAGGAGAAAGCAACTTGGTACAGCGACTCACTGCTTCTAGGGCAATCACAAGGCCCAAAACTGTGGAGCCGGTTGAGACTATGTTGAAGAACTACAGTAAAATGGGCTGCAGGCTGTCCATAAAAATCCATATCCCTGACATTGATCTTGATAAATTCAAGAACCTGGGAGTGTATTCAGAGGAGCAAGGCGAGCACTTCCATCAGAATATATTAGACTTTGAACACCACTACTAAGGAACATCTAATGAAACATGATGGGAGATTATATTTTGGGGTCTGGTTTAAGTAAGTAAATTACATATTGTGAAGTATGATGTCCAGCGGTTGTCTGACCTTCTTGCAACATGGCCTGCCCATTTGAGTTTTCTAATGGATTTTACGATATCTCTGACTCATGTTTTTTCTCTTAATATAATGTGCTATCTTGTGATCTCTCTATGTGATATTAAACACGATGCTCAATTGTGCACATTGCATGGTTCTTAGTTTGAGAGCCAATCTTTTGGTTAGGTTCCATAAGCAATTAGAAAATAACACTCATTACCCAGAAACAAAAATCGCGTTGCACAGTGCAATGAGCTCGGTTCTCAATGAATCATAGAAAAATGTGCTGTTATATGCAAAAAAAGTTTTTGGTAAAGATCTAGATCTGTTAACCAAGTTGAAAAAAACAAAGATTTTTTGTGCTTTTAAGTTTTGCAATTTTTCAACAAATCTAGCCACTTTTAGCCATTCAAAATGGCCGTTCCCACGGTGCATTATTGCAAAGATTGTCCGGCAATGGTTATAGAAGTTTACAAAGGAAATAAGGGAAGTAACTGCATACTCAGAAGTGTTACTTCAGTACAACTGTCGGAAAGTAACGGTCAAGTTTACCATAACATTTACATTGTAAATAAACCCCTCGTAAAACTTGAAAAACATTTTTTTCAAAAAACTAACTATTCCAGGATGGTTGTTAGGGTCTAAAGAATTGAAAGCACAAAAAATTACTGGTGAAAAAATTGTTTTTCTATGTTTTTTTGACTTGGTTAACGGATGTAGATCTTTCTTTACCAATAAAAAAAATCGGTATGTTTACATTGTTCTTATTTTGTGTGTGTGTGTGTTGGGAAAGTGACAGTATAAAAGTTGTTTTGAAAGTACTCACATGTCACAGCGCTGTATACTTTCAAGCATGTCCGCCTATCGTGGTATATCGAGTGTTAAGGCCAAACAACAAATTATACACCCGAGACATGAAAAACGGATTACAACGATATTAAAATAAATGTTCCGTACAGAATAAACAAACAGGGTAACAAAAAAGACAAACTCAGGGATTTTTTGGTGGGCAATAATTGTAGTTTTATCAAACAATAAAACAGGAAATATTCCGGGGATAAAAAATAGTCCGATTGACCACTGAGGGAAAACTCTGGGAGAGAAAAACAGTCCTATTGAGGAAGATCAAATAGTGGGGTTTCAAAATGTTCAAATTGTTTAAAAATGTTGATTTTGGTCCACAGCCTTTAGAAAAAGCAAAAGAAAGAAGAAGAGCCTATATCTCCTCGAAGATAAGATGATTGAGTCTCCCCTCGTCGGGTTAAAAACACCTGCCTCAGTCTGCTAGGCCGCGAGCAGCAAGCTTTCATGTCTCCATCCTCTTCCACCGCTCTCTGGTGCTACTATTCTACTGTCTGTGTTCCTCCTTTTTTACTTCCTCCTCCGCGCCGAATTCAAATCCCGGGGAAAATGGGATCTTCCCAAAATCTTTCCTTTGTCTTTCGCGCGCCAGTTTTCTAACTCTCGGACAGACAAGATTCTACCGTATCTTTCCGCTGTTTCCTTTTTGTCGTTCCTCAGGGGACCTAACTCAGTTGGACGATCCAAGAGTTATCTCCCTTCCATTCCCTTACATCACACAACTTTGATGATTCTTCAGTTGATACTTTTTGAGACTTTTCTATAACTTTCTGAAGTTTTTTGACACTAGAAAAGTGTCAAATTAGCACCTCAACCAAAACTTGAGTTTATAATAAAAAAAAACAAGCTTAAATTATATACCATATATTTTTTAATATAAGTCAACCGTGAGTATAAGACGAGTTCAAATATAAGCTGACTCCATTATTTTGCCATAACGTCCTCATGAGAGATATCCCTTTCTAATGAATACACTGTTCATGGCACTTGGTCAGCTGTCACCGAAACATGAATTTCTTTTATCTTCAATATATGTGATGTGAACAAATTAACACATAGACGATGAAAATAGTCTGACCATATCACACACAATGATTAATAAACCCCATCTAACTAAATTCAGACAAGAACTGTAGTAAAATGTTTGGTTAGAAATTAAATTTCATCAATGTGCTTATTTTATATGTTGAAAAGTCTCATACCAGAATCAGGCTATTTTTTAAAAATATTACTTTTTTAATCACTGCTACCAAAGGTTTAGGTTATTCATGTGTTCACACATTTATATATATCTATGTATCAAGACTTTGCCCAGTCCAACTGTTCATAGTAGAAACTTGAAATTTTGCACACACACACTCTCCCCTCAATGAGTAGGAAAAATGTTTTTTGAAAATTCCCTCCATAATAGGTTGGGGGGGGGCAATTTTATCAATCTATGTAGCCGGATTTCGCCCAGCCCTAACCATTCATGGTAGAAACTTGAAAAGTGTTTTTGGAAAATTCCCCTCCAAAACAGGGTTTTAGTGGGAGGTTCAATTTTCAATGTAAGCTTATGCTTAACTGGTCCCTGTGCACGCTTGTTTTTTGAAAATTCAGACATTTTTTAGTGATCACAGCCCAACTTTTTAATTGATCACTCCCAACACAGCATATATAGGGTGGTGGTGGTGATGATTGATAATTTCCCTTGAAAATTCAGATATTTTTTAGTGATCACAGCCCAACTTCTTAATTGATCACCCCCAACACAGCATACATGGGTGGCAGTGATTCATAATTTCCCTTGGAATGCTAGTATTTGGATATGATTAAAAAGATTACATTGAAAGATTACTTTGCTTTGATAAAGTTAAACCCAAGTTATCTCCCCAGTTACAACTAATTTGTAGCGCGCACTTCTTTGCTCACAATTTATTGTTTCTAATCTAGGTCGTTCCAAACAAAAGTCCAAGAAATGGAAATCCAGAATGCAATGTGGAAACAGGAAGTGGACAAAGAGCAGGCAACAAACAAAGTAAGTGCTTATATCTCATTGCAGAGTTTCTACTAATTCTATTGAGTGAATGGTATTGGCATTTCGAAAGAGAATTGATCGGGTTTCACATGCTAATCATACAGATAAACAAACATTGACAATTGGACAAGCTCGCTGGAAGACTGGGGGGGCAAGGGGGCAAAGAATACCAATTGATACCTCCTACCTCATGTACTTTTAGATACTTTTGTACTCTTAGATTTATGGTTGGTTGATATGAAATAAAGACATTCGGAAGAGCACACTGCCAATGTGCCTAAAGCGTAATGTATACAATGGTTGCATAATACCAGCCATGACTTATGGATGCGAAACATGGAAATTAACCAAACAAGCTGAAAACCAACTCAGAATAGCGCAGAGAGCCATCAAAAGAGCAATGCTAGGGATAATTCTAAGAAAAAGATCAATTTGGATCAGTGAAATGACTAGATTGAAGGATATTATACAACTAATTAAACAGCAAAAATTGAGATGGGCTGGCCACCTAGCAAGAAGAGATGACTATAGATGGGAGAAAAGACTAACCGATTGGTACCATGGGACAGTAAAAGAAGTAGGAAAAGACCAGACACAAGATGGAGGGACGAGATAGAATAGTTTGCCGGTAAGACTTGGCAGAGGTTAGCGCAATCGAGCTCATCATGTAAAGAGATGGGAAAGGCCTTTGTCCAGCAGTGGACTTATAACGGCTGATGATGATGATATTTATGGTTATAAAATAAATGCTTCAAAATTTTCAATGTATCATTTTTAAACGACTTTGTGGGGTGGGGTGGGGGGACTAATAAAATATATGCTCTAAAAAAGGTTTGGGAAATGCTGCTCTACACTCCTGATTCTCAGATTTTTTGTGAGATTGTTTATTTTTTACGAGGGTTTTTATTCGTGGCGCAACTGACTGTGCCAATGCCAGTCTTATGTCCCATTCTGCATTAAGTTTATTTCGCTGCTTAGATTTTATTAGCGGTAAAGCTGAAAATCCAGCTTCGCACAAATGTGTTGATGGAAATGGAAAATAGAATCTTCACTGCTGGTGAGAATCCGACAATACATTGTCTAGTCTCCTAATTTACACCTTCCATTTTATCATATCTAGTCTCTTAATTTACGCCCTCCATTTGATCATGTTTTAACTATTAATTTACACCTTCCATCTGATCATGTTGAGTCTGTTAATTTACACCTTCCATTCAATCATGTCTTTTATCTTGATTTACACCTTCCATTTGATCATGTCTAGTCTCCTAATTTACACCTACCATTTCATCATGTCTAGTCTATTTATTTACGCCATCCACTTTAGTATTAAGGTATGGCAAGGAATGAAATTAAAATCGTTTCTTTAGCTTTTTATCTCCTAGGCCACCTAACCATTTCTTTAGCCTCGGTCTTATTCGGGACATTTTTGGCCGGCGCCTCCCTCCTTGACTTAGCACAACACTTGATAAACTCAAATCTTACAAAAACTCTTGGAAAAAACAGCACAAAGTATACTGTTAGTTGCTTGCTTATTTGTGAGATTGGTTATTTATTACGTGGGTTTTTATTCATGTCGCAACCGACTGTGCCAATGCCAGTCTCATGTCCAATTCTGAATTAAGTCTATTGTGCTGCTTAGATTTTATTAGCATTAAAGCTGAAAATCCAGGTTCGCACAAATGTGTTGATGGAAATGGTCACTGCTTTTGGACATTGCTAATCATACTCATTTCTCATTTAAGTGAAAGTATTTAGGTTTTAAATATTACATTTCATAAAAAAAACATAATACAGGGAGATCTTAATGATACACATGGCAAGAAAAAGCCTGTATATGGAAACTATGGGAAACAAATAAAAGTTATGTGGAAAAAAATTGGACATGTCAATGCAAAGAACACCTTAAACGTGAAACAGAATCATTGGTAATAGCAGCCAAAAATAAGTGTATTAAGGTATGGCAAAGAATGAAATCAAATTCGCCTCAGTTTTATATAGACCACTGGTTCTCAGACTTTTTTGGCCGGCACTCCCTTTTGCGACTTAGCACAAAACTTGATAAACTCAAATCTTACAAAAACTCTCGGGGAAAAACGGCAGAAAAGGTAGTGTTAGTTGCTTGCTTGTTTGTGAGATTGTTTATTTTTTACGAGGGTTTTTATTCGTGGTGCAACCGACTGTGCTGATGCCAGTCTTATGTCCAATTCTGCATTAAGTCTATTGTACTGCTTAGTTTTTTATTAGTGTTAAAACTGAAAATCCAGCTTCGCACAAATATGTTGTCTGAAATGAAAGTAGAATTTTCACTGCTTGCAACGCAAGGGCTGGAAACTTCGAATCGCTGACCATCTTTAACTAAAAGTCCAAATACTTTGAAGATTCAATCCCTGACTTAAGAGTTGTGTCGTTCTTTAACTCAATGAAGTCCTCTTACAAAGAATCAGAGATAGACTGAGTACCGGCCGTAAATGGTGACACAATCCACTCGTACTTAGTGTCCTCAGTCTTGTCACCAAAGTACTTCGAAAAGTTTAAGCTCAGTTGCTGCAAATGCTTTTGTAACACATCCCTCTCAGTCTTGGTAACTCCTTCCCCAGTCTTATCATTGTCAATAAATGCTTTTAAGGTGGAGAAAACCTCAACATCACCTCTTAGTAATTTTGCATGCCACAGTGAAAGTCTTTCTTGGAAAGTGTCTATGAAAGACGTACTGTGGAATTAATAAAAAATAGAAAGCTGTCAGTGTCTTTAGCACAGACGTGTACTTCAGAAAAATAGCTTCACTTTACACCATTTATGTTTTTGGCAACTGCTTTCCTTGAAAAAACTCTCATTCATTCAGATTTTCCAGGACCCCCCTAGATATCCTTTCAGTCCTGCCCCCAGGGGTGATGACCCCTCCCCCCTACTTTGAGAACCATTGCTCTACACCATTACCTGAAGAAAGTTGGAGATTTGTCAGTTGAAAGGGAAGAATTTGAAAATACTATTACCTTTTGTTTTTGAATTAAGCACTTGTAGAAAACAGAAATATTGCTCCTTAATTAGCATTGACATTGTGTTAAGTAATCAGCCTTGGAGGAATAACAATATTGTAAAAATATTTGTTCGAAAACACTTATTATTTACTTAGTTCTTGTCTTGAAAAATGAAAAATAAATAATTTTTTATGTCTTTTCTATTTCATTTGCTTGTAATTTGGAAAACTATCTGTGCTATTATGTTTACCTTAGCAATTACAGTATTTGTTGAAAAAATTAATGTTATGGATAAAGTTGATTACTTTGCAGTTACTCAATTTTAGGGAACTATTGTTGAAGAATTAACTGTGAAGAGACATAACCTTTTATTGTAATGCACTAAAACAAAAGGATTTATAACAAACGGACTACAGGGTGTTTGTAAATTAATGCAACATTCAAAAGGGAAATAACTGTTTAAAAGAAATTTAAATTTACAGTCTGCTGAGACAGCTAACCAGCTGACTTTCTCAGCTAAGCGTATCAGCCAACCAGCTGACTGTCTCAGCTAAGCGTATCAGCCAACCAGCTGACTGTCTCAGCTGACTGTAAATTTAAGGGATGTAACTTTTAATGTGTCTCTGAATGTTTATAGAGCAGGACTTTAAAAAACAAACTTTCAAAGCATATTAAATGTTTTTTCTGTCTGTTTTGTTTCATGAAATGATCTTTTACTTTTCAGGAATTGAAAGAACACCTCTCTTCATTAAAAAACCAAGTTGTCAAATTAGAAAATGAGGTAATTCTTTCTCATATTTTTAACCCTTAATTTCATGAACCGCTTGAAACCACTTCAAATTACGGTAAAATTCTTCTGTGAATAGAATAGAAAATAATGGAACTCTTTTGTGGATAGAATAGAAAAAGTTGGTTTTTTTTCAAATTACCTAAAAATCTAAGGTAAGTCTCTTCGATCAGAAGTTATTCCCCTTATTTAAATTTTTTTTTTCATATGAATTTAAGAGTTAACTGAACTTCAAAATCTTAACTTTTTTTAAAGTTCAATTTAGTCTTCTTCAGTTATGTATTTTGCTCTAATCTTTTCAGTGTGTATTTAAAACAAATAGCCCCAACCAGATTATATACTTAAAGCTAATAATCCTAGTATCAGCTGGATTAGGCCCTATACTCAGTTTGTTTTGAGGCCAAACCTTAGGCAAACTCTCTTATTCACATTTTTTGACATATTCTATATATTCTGATGTAAACATAATGAAAAATTGAAAATGAAAATATTCTTATGGTTTCCTATTAGCCAGAAGAAAGAGGTCAGTTCTTGAAAATCTTTAACCTTGGTTCAAAGTAATACTACTTCAAAATTAGATCTAAATTCTTACATAATGTCTTCAACAGTTTCAAATTATATGTGCCTATTTGGAAATATATTCTGCTCACATACTCACACACATTGATTTTAAAAGCAATATTCCATTCCTATTTTACACTAACAGTTCAATAGCTCAAAGCTAAAAGCACTGGTCTTATTAATTGGAGACCTAAGTGCTTTCCAGGGCTGTGGAGTCGGAGTCAGAGAAATTTTGGGTTACTGGAGTCAGTATCAGAGTCAGAAAGATTTTACTGACTGGAGTCGGAGTCTGTAAAAATATACTGACTCCGACTCGAGTTAATGTAAATTGTAACATTACTACTTGAAAACCAGCCTAACAGGTCGGTTTTCAAGCTACTTCCTGTGGATGGCCTGCCTGAATGTAAATAAACCCTCTACAAAACCTTAAAAAATTAACTTTTCAAAACTGACAAATTTTCTGAAAAAACGGAAGTCTTAGGGATTGAAAGCACAAAAGATTACTTATTATTCTATTTGTGAAAATGTGTAACCCTTGGTTATACGGATGTAAATGGTACTTAAACACAGTATTAAAGGTTTAAGAAAGTATAGGGATAAACTTTTCAATCTTTTGCAATATAATTTTTATTTCATTTATTATGTAATTGTTCATGTTCCATTCATTTAAATTTTATTTTCAAACAATGCTTTCATCACGGAAAGGAAGAGTTATGTACCTAATTGAGCTTATTTCTTTTAAAATAGTTATTTGTTAAGTTGCTTCGAGTGTTCAAAGAATTCAAAAACATTGAACTGGAAAAGAAAGATGTTCCTGATTTCTTTTATATTTTTTGATAGAAATAAAGACTTTTTTTTTTTAAATTTTAAAAATGTTGTCTTATGTTCAAGTGTGTTACTCAATAATGTGTATATTTAGGTGTTTCTTGCTAAATTTGGCTAAATTATCTCCCTTGATGGTTAAAAATGGTTAACGTCATTCATATATGCACTGTAAGTCATACAAAGTCAGCATAATCATTCCTATTCATTTTAGGTTTTTTTTTTAATGAATTCTCTTATTTCTTTATAAAAAAAAAATAAATAACACTTTAAAACAAGTCATTAAAAAAATATGAAAAGAATTTGGAGTGAACATTTATTGCTATAAAATTAGCTGGAAATGAAAAATCTAGCCAATTTTAGCCATTTTAAAGCGATAGGAGTTGGAGTCAGTGGTACCAGAAATTGAGGATTCAGAATCGGATGTTTTGTGCCTGTTTTTTTCTCATTAGTTGCTTAAAAATGCTGAATTTTTAAATACTAGCTTATCAATTTAATTTGCCATAAGCATTCGGGTACATACCAGTCATGCATATTGATATCAACTCTTAAATTCATAGACCGCTTGTAACTGCTGCCAAACTCTTCAATGAATTGGATTTTTAAAAATGTAACTCTTTTTTTTAATTCAATTTAAGAAAATTAAAAATGGTAGATAACTTTAATCGGGAGTTACTATCCTCGAATAACTTTCTGAATTTGCTAGAATGAATTTAAGAGTTAAAATTCATTAGTAATCCTTCGATTTTGTGATTCCCATAGAGTTGTAGTTAGGGTAAATATTATTTTAACTCGTAGATTCATAGATCGCTTGTAACCGCTTCAATGAATAGGATTTTAAAAAAATGAAATTCTTTTTTTAAAATTATCAGAAAATGAAAGGGAGGTAATTTCAATCAGAAGTTACTCCCCTTGAATTACTTTTTTAATTAAAAAATTCAAGTGGAGTAAATTCTGATTGAAATTACTTCCCTTTCACTTCTGATAATCCTATTCATTGAAGAGTTCCATGAATTAAATACATTTTTGAAATCAGCAGTCAGGATGTTGAAAATGGCCTAAACATACATAACATGTACATCAGAAGGCATACACAAATACACAAGTTTTTTGTTTTTTTTAATTTTGAAGTTTTAGAATTTTAATATTTTATAACGTCTAGAAGACTGAAATTGAAAATATTTTTCATTTTCATAGTTTATTTTTGAAATGTAATTTTGTCACTCTCTCTCTGCAATTGGCTTACTTCTAAGAAGTGTCATGTTTTTTTCGTTTTTTCATTTTTCTCTACAGCTCAAGAATACTGAATCTACTTTGAAATATCAGATAATTCAGCTGGAGGATGCCCAACACAACAAGGAACGGTTTGAGCAAGACAACAACATTCAAATACTTTCTTTACAAGAAGCAAAGGTAAAAAAAAATATGTTTTTCAGATAGCAACACATTCACTCTCTAGAACAAGGGTCGGCAACTTTTTTGCCTCTGCGGGCCGGATCATACAATGATTGGACAATGTGCCAAATAAATGGCTTGAAATTTAAATACATCTAGTTATATTTTGCCTCAAATCCATGAATAACGCATGCTAGAAAATCATTTCAATCAAAAACACACAAAAACATTTTAAAACACAAAAGTCAGCATAGTATCCCAGTATTTGCTCATGGGCCAGTCAAAATCACTTTGCAGGCCGGATCTGGCCTGCAGGCCATAGGTTGCCTACCCCTGCTCTAGAACTTCTGTTGTTCTAGTTATGTGTTCTATGTCACAAATATTCCTTATTGTTGAAAACCAAAAAGTTTCTTTAACTCATAAGAACCCACTGTGATCTGCACAGTTTCTTATATAATATTATATTTTAACCTTGTCTTTAACTCATGAAGTGTACTAAGTGTCACATACAATTTAATTGATGTGCACAGTCTCTTATATAATATTATATTTTATCCTTGATTTTAACTCATCAAGTGTACTAAATGACATCTAATGAACATCTTGGTGCAGTCATGTTACTGTGTGTCAATTTTCCTACCCAGAATCTCACATAATGTTCCTTCAAGTAGAAATGGGTTTGGGTTCTTATGGGTTTTATTCATTTTTTATTTTTATTTTATCTTCCATCTTCCACTCCTTCAATAATTGCCTTTCATATGCATCTGTTGAAAATATTCACATTACATTTAATTATGCTGGTCTACCAGAGATGCCAGATTTGACCAGAAGGGGAGATAATCCAAGCTTTATCACAGAGACTCCCCCAACACAGGTATCGGAGGCAGAGGTCCAATACCAGCCTCTTTAGGTGGGTTCGCCTCAAGAGACTGATATTGAACCCCTGTCTCCAGACTTGCTTGATTTCCAAATTCGATGCTATTCCAATACCTGTGTTAAGTCTCTGAGCTTGGATGATCTCTTCTGGTCAAATCTGACAATCCTGTGATCTACAAATGTTCTGTTTTCATAGGTTTTCAATGAATTTCTTTTTTGTTTTTAGAAAAGTTTAGAAAAAGATGTGCGCAATTTGGAAGTAAAGAAATCTGGTTTGGAAATTGAACTCCACCATGAAAAACATAAAGTGGATATGCTAGAAAAAGACTTGAGTCTGCTGCAACAGGTAAGACTTTATTAAAGACGCAGTTTGATCTGGAGATCTCTGAACAATTACCAAATGACTAGAAAGCACTCGGAGAGCTCATACCTCAGCCAACACCATACACTAACTAAAAACCGATTTACTGTTCGTTTTTAATCTCTTTTCAAGCAGAATAATAAAAGATATCTCAATTGAAAAAACAAATTTCTGGATTCAACCCAAAATTTAAGCACTTCTTTCTTAGATGATGGCCCACCATTCCGCAAAATTTTATTGAGAACTTTCGGAGATATCGTGTAGGCAGACATTAGTGAATAGCTCTCAATCGGGAAAATATTCCTGGATCCGCCCCAAAATGTAATCACCTCTTCTTTAGCCCATGATCCACTCTTCCATAATATTTCATGGAAATTCATCGAGAACCTTTTGAGATATAGTGTGGACAGACAGACAGACAGACTGAAAGACAGACAGATGGACGGATGGAGGATGATACATATACCTCTCCAATTATGTTGGCAGAGGTACATATTAATTAAAGCAAAAAGCAAAATCAACTTTTGTAAGTGTTATATTAGTTGCAATGACTTTCATTTGTTTAACTCTTAATTTCATGAACCGCTTGAAACCACTCCAAATTACAGTGAATAGAATGACAAATAATGGAACTCTTTTATGGATAGAATAGAGAAAAAGAATTATAGTAAACGCACTAATGGGGGGGGGGGTTCGTTAAAGCTCGAAGTTCATTATACCCAATGGTTGCCCCTCATTCAGTAAATAAGTAGTAAATTTGGTAGTTACAGTATTTAACAAACTTTGTTTGGTAAACATGTTCACCGCATTTATCTAGCTTTGTTCGGTAAGTAATAAAAAAGTTTATGTCCCATATCTTCGCCACATTTATCTAACTTTGTTCGGTAAATAAGAAGAAAGTTTGTTATGGCACATGTCCTCACCACATTCATCTAACTTGTTCAGTAAGTAATAAAACCCTTTTTTTTTTGGTTTACGTGTTCAATGCATTTTTCTAATGTCATTTTGTAAATAAGAAGAAAGTTTGTTATGGTCCACGTGTTCGCCACATTTATTGAACTGTTCAGTAAATCCAAAGTCAGTTTGGATGGATCCACGTGTTCGTTAAAGCCAAAATTTGTTATATTGAGTTCATTATAATGAAGGGAAGTAACTTTGATCAAAAATTATTCCCCTTTATAATAAACTTCAAATTTTCTTATATGAATTTAAGAGTCAATTACTTTGATGGTTTTCAGAATAATATTGGTAATCATGGATTATTGGTTCAGGAATTGCAAGTCGACAATGCAAAACTTTCTGCTGAAGTGCATCATGAGAAGGAGAAGTGCAACTTGTTACAACAGCAGTTGCTTGAAGAACAGAATGTAAGTGAAGTGTTTTATTATTCACTGACTTGAAATATTTGTTTTTATGCTGATTTGACCTTTCATTGATAGTCTAACATATACTATTCAAGTTTTTAAGAATTTTTTAAGGGTAAAAAGGATAATGGAACTTGCCTACCTCAGACTATAGATCAATCTTAACAGCAAACACTACAATAGTTTGACAAATTAAATATAGTTTTGATCATTTTAATCATTGTAACTATTTTGTCAGTACTACTTGTTACTTTATTCACACAGAATTTTATTTGCTATTTCCTATATGATAATGTTCAAGTATGATGCTAACTAGTGTCTTGAATTACTCAACATAATTGTGATACTAAAATATTATCGCAAAATGTAGAATGCTGGATTTGAGATAAAAATGTTGAAATTGGGTGCCTTTTTGTTCAAACCTACATTTATAGGTTTCTTCAGTTTTCATGTGTGTCTGGCTGGCTATGTATGTGCCATGCATACAGGCTGCACCAATGGAGGTAGAGGGCTGAAAATTTAAACGTTTACTGATTATGTCCAGAAAAAACTTTTTGATTTTTTGAAAATTCCCCCCCAAAATAGGCTTTTGGTGAGGGATTCAATTTACAATGTGAGTTTATATTAAATTGGTCCCTTAATTTGTATCACGCTTGTTTTTTTGAAAATTTGAACTTTTTCAGTGATTACGGGCCAACAAAATGTATTCATTGTTCACTCCTTTTTAAAAGGTTTGCCAAAAGACATTGGTCACATGACGGTTTCTATTTAGTGACTAACCAGACCTATTAAATATCTATAAAATTATTTCTTTAGAGATGTTAGAATGCTTTTGTATAAGGGATAGTTTAGATTGTGGATACGGTTTACTAATTCTTTAAAATTTTTCGCTCTAATTATTAAATTTGGAGTTTTTTTTTCAATTTGTTTTCTTCAGATTTAAAAATTTTTAAGACTCTTAAATTCTAAAGTTATCTCTAATATGAGTTTAGGTATTTAAAAAAAGTAACCTGAATTAGACACACACTCAGAATTTCATAAATATTTTTTTTCAATCATACGTTAGGGAAAATAATTGACTTTATTTGGATGGATTTCATTTTTATGGAAGAATAATTTCTTTAAAAAAATTAAAACTTATTTTTCTGTGCATCGGTTAGAAGCCTGCTTGTGTCTGGAAGTTAATAGCAAATGATGACAAAAGCTTTTACCTACAAAATATACAGTACATGTCATTATCTTATAAAAACATCTTCACTTTCTCTGGAAGTAACTCTGAAACTGTTCCATAATCTTTCATATAATTCAGCAAAGACATTTGAGACTTGCTGTTCATTGTAGGGGAATCAAAGATGAAACAGTAATTCAACTCTGACTAATGGGTATCTGAGGAAATAAAGATCAGAAGGCAGACGACAATCGGATTATGATTTTGGCATGCATAAACTAAAAATAGTGATGGTGGTTGAAGTCTAAAAATATTTATACAGGCGTTCCCCGTTGTAGCACGGTTCGATATAGCTTGGTTCATGACCTAAGGTGGTTGATAGGTGCATCCCAACATTTTTACCAATATTATCGCTCACTCATCCAGGATAATGCGAATAAAAAAAGAATTTCATTAAAAGACTTACTTAATATGACTAAAATATAAAATTTCTTCAATTTGCAATAAATTAACTTATTATTACATGGTGTTTTACATATAATTTCTTTGGTTTTGTGATGACCCACGACTGTAGTTATGCAAGTTCCGACTGATAGACTCTGTAGATCCACTTGTTCAACGTCAACTTCAATATCACACAATATAAACGCATACACTTCTGAGGGTCTTCAATTCACTTTTATTTACACTCGAACGTTCATGTCTATATGCTAGGATGTCGAACTGCTGACCGATTTGAACACAGTAAAATATCAGAGAAAAGGGACACCCGAAATGGGAGAGTTCCACTACTGATCATTAACAAAGAAAGCTAACAGAGTTATCTTTCTTTGTATGTTATATATTAACATATTGACACCAACCACATTGACTAGTTAACTAACTTTGTAAATAAACTGAAAGAAGACTAGCATTCCAAGGAAAATTATGAATCAGCGGCACCCATATATGCTGTGTTGGGGCTGATCAATTAAGAAGTTGGAAAAGGGGATGTTCAATGAATAAGCTACTTCTCTTGCCTTTTGTTGGGCTATGATCACTAAAAAAAGGTCTGAATTTTTAAAAAAACAAAAAACTAGTGCCCAATTTAGCATAAACTTACATTGCATATTGACACCCCCCCCACCCCCACCTATTTTGGAGGGGAATTTTCCAAAAACAAAAAAAAAGATTTTCCCTATTCTTTGAGGGGGTGCAAAATTTCAAGTTTCCCCTATGGACGGTAAGGGCTGTGCAAAGTCTGGATACATAGATATATCATCATCATCATGAGTTCACTGCTGGACAAAGGCCTTTCCCATCTCCTTCCATGACGACCTATCTTGTGCTAACCTCTGCCACGTCTTACCAGCAAGGTTTTCTATCTCATCCCTCCATCTTGTATCTGGTCTTTTCCTACTGTTTACTGTACCATGGGCTCCAAGCTGTTAGCCTTTTCCCCAATCTATTGTCATCTCTTCTTGCTAGGTGGCTAGCCCATCTCCATTCTTGCTGCTTAATTATTTGTATAATATCCTTCACTTCCTAAGTTGGTTTTCAGCTGATTTTGTTAATTTCCATGTTTTGCATCCGTAAGTCATGGCTGGTATTATGCAACCGTCGTATACTTTACGCTTTAAGCACATCGGCAAGGTGCTCTTACATATAAATGTCAGAACACATAAATAACCCAAAGCCAGCAACAGTGTTTAAACCGGTCTGTTGTGGGTAACAGTGATTAATTACTTGTCTCAATATATGAAACAGTCATAATAAGGCAAAGATTAAAAAACTTTAATGTATTTAATCTGTTGATCCTTTTTGCAGCAAATCACAATTGCATAGTCTTATAGCCTCTACTATTATTGCTATTTAGGAAGTATTTTCAAATGGTTTTAGTAATAAATTAAAAACAAAAGTATATTTTAAAATCATTTTGAGTGAGTTTTGTGCAGTTATGTTGAAATTATATAAATTATCTTGGAGCTATCATTTTTAAATCTTTCTAACTGAAGTTTTTAATAAAACTTGATTTGCTCCTGTTTATTGATTTTTTAACATTGAGTTTTGTATGTGCACAATTGTGACTATGGCTTTATAATGTTCTTTCTTCAAATTTTCAAGGCTGGTTGTAAAAAAACTTAGTCTATCATTGTCTTGGTTTTTGCTTTGATTTTATGCATTTGAATTTCCTGCATAATTTTCAAGAAAATGTTAGAAATAACAATGTTTCCTCTAATTTTT
>VCCN01005714.1:4082306-4093570 GCA_006491835.1 Architeuthis dux
GTAGATCCCGGTATATAGTATTTTATAACAACTCTAGTTGTAAAATATTTGCCCATGGTCTTGTTAACTCTTATTTTCATATAAAGAAAATTTAGATGTTAAATTCAAGTCGAATAACGTCTGATCGAAATTACCTCCGTTTCAACTTTAGGTAAAAATCTTTATTTTTTATTCAACCGTGATAATAAATTTCACAAACTTTGTTTCCGCCACAGGAGAGCTCCACTGTCAATTAGCAGTGGTTCAGGACGTTAAAAGTTAATAAGCTTGACGTTCTTGCAAGCTCCACTTCTGGCTAAGAATCCATTTTTTAACAGGCAATTAATGATAACTATTCTTGCAGTGCAAAGTATGCAGATCTCAAAAGCCATTAACAGATCCTTCTTGAGTGCTTCAGAATTATGACCTGGTACCAAAGTGGGTTTAATCTGAGAGACAAATATAGCGTCAATAATGGATTGGATAAATTCCAATGTAATGGGATTATAAATAAACTAAAAGGTCGGTTTTGGGAACTTTCCATGAAATTTCCAATAGATTATAATTTTGTAAAAATCAAATAATTTCCATAAAAATGTTAATTTGTTCAGAGGGACAGGGTCTCTCCGCATGGGATTTAAATGACCTTCATTGTTATGTGCTGAATAAACCCAAGTGTTAAATGTATGATATCAAATTTTTTTTCTTTTTCTTACTAATTTCACTAATACTTTACTAATCGACTAAAAGTAATTCTTGTATTTTTATGTAATCTTAAATAACATTTAGGTCGGTGGTGCCGTTTTCGTTTTGTTTTTGGTATGATTCAACCAAACAAGGTCATTGTACAGATGAATTTTATCAAATGCGTACTTTGTCGTCACATGAAACAAATAACTACCGAGGAGAAATATCAATTTATCTTGCTAGTGTAATCATATTAGGTTATTTAGTGATGAGTCGTATCTAAATAACCAATATCTTTATCAGAATTGTTAAGGGCCTTATATTAGTTATACATGAAGTAAAGTATCTTCTTAGTTGAGTTGATACCTATACGTCTGACTGTGAGAAGTGAAAGGAGGCTTTTCAACAAACCTACATTTTGTGAATGCAAATATTTTAACCATTGTCGAAATAAACTATGGATGCACATAGGGCAAAAACTTTTGTTACACTGGGTGACATCAGCTATAAAATATTTATTACTAATTAATTCTTTCTACAGAATGTATTGAAAGTAATAACAATATAATTTATGAAATCAAATTATAAGGGCATTTATTAGTTGTGAACACGATATTATAATATAGGTTCTCAACTAATAAATGTCTTTATAATTATATTCTGTCGGATATAAAATTATCCATCGTTTGATTTCATACTGTCGACAGAGAACCACAATACATTTGTGCCTAAATTTGAACGCGAGAGTAGAGAGGCCAGCAAAGTGTAGGATTAAAAGACTCCTGCCTACCATGAGAACTTTGTTAGCACAATCGGTAGAGCAGAACCTGCATATAAGGTTGCTTCCAGGGTGGATGCGTGTTCAATCCCTGCGCAGAGCTTGTTTCTTTATTCACATTCACGATTTAGGCCGCTCGTTTAGCAGTCGTTCACACCGGCGCCTGGCAAATATAGGCTCTCAACTAATAAATGTCTTTATAATTATCAATATAATTTATGTATTAACTTCTGTTTTTCTTTCATGAATTTTCCACACACTAGCTCACTCGATGTTAAAAATGGCGCACACAAGTTGTGCATCATTTTTAACATAAAGTGAGTGAGTGTGTGGAACTTTACAATCGTTATTTAAAACCCGTAAGAACCCAGACCCATTTCTATTTGAAGAAACATTATTCAAAGGCAAATTGGCACAGTAATGTGACTGCATCAGGGTGTTCATTAGATATCACTTAGTACACTTCATGAGTTAAAAATCAAGGATAAAATATAATATTTTTATATAAGAGACTGTGCAGATCAATTAAATTGTATGTGACACCGGTGTCACAGTGGCTTCTTATGGGTTAATACAATTAGTCATTTTTATGGTTTGAGTTACATCCCTTTGTTTTTGCCCTTTGTGTATTCATAGTCGATTTGGTTAAAATTTTTGCATTCTCAAAACAAAGAATTGCTGACTTTCGGTATTACTATACTCTCCTCGTCTATCGTAGCTAGTATGAAGCAGTCATGCATAGTAGTAATTGTAGCTGTGTGCAGAGAATAGGTATAGACATGGTAATCTTTACTAATGCAAAAAGGAAAGACTGTTGTAAATAACCAACAACAAAACATCTTTATTTATGATAACATATAAAGAAAAAAAACAGGAGAGCTAGAAAGAGCTCGTTAGAAAAGACAGTTGCCAAACTCAGAACAAAGCGTCTATGGCCATTTGCCTGAAAAGTATTTGATTAAAAGTTCATAAAGTTTCTTTGAGGGGAAGAGTTCCTTTTTTGACCGAACATAAATAATGGCAGTTATTCCAGGAGAGAATAGTTGTGCCTTTTGGTGCATGTTCGTATATGTGTGTATGTATGCAAATGTTCATTTGAAATATGGCTGCCATTTGAAATATGGCTGCCAAATTTATGTCCTTCAGTATTGAAGATTATATAAAAATAGTGTGTGCACAAATATAAAAAAGGAGGACGAAATTGATGTCACTTCTTACCTCGGCCAGGGATTGTTAGAAAGAGATAGAAGTTTGTGACATTGTAATACAAAGAAAACTCATCTTGTTCGTTGTGTGATGTGCCTTGGGCATCGAAGATTCATTAGACTAGTTTGTTAATCTTTTGTTCACCAAACACGATGGTGAGATCTTCATATATTGGCAGTTAGATGGCAACTGAGAAAACTAATTGTTTTTCCTGATTCTTTTTCGTAACATCTGGGTACTGCTCATTAGCATATTTTGTATAGAGAGAGACTGTTTATCTTTGGGGCACAACACAGAACAGGGAGCTGAAAGTCGACTTGGGTAAGTAACTGAAGTTCCCAGAAGCTGTTGCCACGACAATGCTAAGGCCAGAGAGGGTGTGGATTTTAGAAGCCTCCAAGCAGATAAATGGAACTCACTGTTCCCTTGAAGGACTGCATTGAGGAGGCCAATGCGAGGAAGAGGACAGAGTATCCTGAGTTGGTGGAAGACTGCTGAAGCAATGGGTGGCGAGCGAGTTGTTACTGGAGACAACAACTGCAGCTCGCCAAGACTGGAACAAGTGACGAGACAAAAATTGACGATTCGTATCAAGCCAGATACGTTCGTTGGACGGAACCAAAACATCAACGACGAAATCGAAGAGGGAGACAGATGGAATACAATATCGCTGCAGACCTAATGTCGAAAAAAAAAAATGGAGGGTGCATCTTTTGTGTGTAACCGTTATTGTCATAAGATCTATGACTTCAAGCGAGGACGGTCTTCTGAGTGGCGCATCTTGGTTTAGAGCTTTTGTCGGAACACCACTGCGTTGCGCTATAAAACTGCTGGCTCTTTGTGCATCTGCATCGGATAAAGGTTCCAGGTTCGAAACGAAAACTGTAGAGAGAGAAACGTGCACACAGAAATTTTCCGATGTGGGAAAAACAAATACAATGTCCGTTTTAAAACAATAATAGGGTTTCACTTATTTCCTACTGCAAATCTAATTTGCATAATGACGCAGGACACTCGCTAAGTGCATAAAGGTGCATTTTCAGGCTGAGAGTCAATCGTACCTACAGTTTTCTGAACTATTATCATTCATACTTGTTGACATTCCTTTTCACCGCTGTCAGCCATTTTCTCTTCGGCTACATTGAGCGGCTCTCTGCCATGCTGAGAGCTTCCTCTAGCAACACATTTCCAACTCTGACCTAAGGTTTTGCCAACTGGCTTATATGGCTTTCTGCAGGGCTCAAGACTAACTTTTTCACTGTCCCAAAGGAAATGTAAACCGTCCCGAAATCAATTTTAACCGTCCTGAAGGAAATTTAAATGGTCCCAAAATCAAAATGTTTCTTTACTTTGTTATTATCATCTATAGTTGTTAGTAGCATAATAAAAACACCATTAAAATGTTGAGGAAATAAATAATTGTCAAACTCCAGTCCAAACTGTTTTTCTACCGTAATAAAAACAACAAAATGACAAGAACAATCCTCACCAAATTTTAAAAAAAGATTTTTTAAACAAGATATCTGCCCTGGACACCGCTGGGATGGAAGAGGCATCCCGGTGAAGATATTTGTTTATCACGAGTACATTTTTACCGGCGACGGGACAATGTTAATTTCGAGCCCTGGCACTCTGTGCGGTCAGCTTAATCGAAATCCTGACCATCATGACCTAAGCCCCCACTAACTCATGCTAGGTATTTAAAAATGTTCTCTCTTAATCTTGGCCCCAAATCCCTAGCTATGCCTTTGTGTTCCTCCATTACAATTACGCTGCTTTCTCTATCATCACATCAGTCTAATCATTTTTCTATTTTCATTCTTGCTACTTTGCATATTCCTCTCCCTAATTCAGATGAAGGGAAATCTTTGCACCCTCAGGTAATTAGATTTAACAGCACAAATACCCATTTCTTAAGAAAAGAAAGTAAACAAAGAATACTGAGTAGGATTCAGCGAGCTTCATTAGTAAATGCGAGTCTCATCTTCCAACAGAAGTTGATTAATTTTTCAGCCAATGTTTTCATTAGCCTCACCAACAAATTATCCTTTTCTCTGTTCAGATCTGGTGCCAAACTTTCCATAACATATGCCTTGCCCCGAACCCAACCTTTGATCTTCTCTAATAACCAACATGGCTGCATTCGGAATAAGTCACTTTGAAAATCAAGGATATCTCTCAGCAATACTCATATTATATAAACATATGTATACCTTGATTACTGTAGTTAATTCATTCCCCAATTTTCCATACAGTTCAAAACTGCACTGTTCAAGGTCTTATTATAATTTATTAATCACCACTACCCACAACATTGGTTTATTGCTGGTTTTGGTTATTCAAGTGTTCAGACATTTATATCTACCTATGTATCCAGACTTCGCCTAGCCCTAACCATTCATAGTAGAAATTTGAAAATTCACCCCCTAAATAGGTTTTTAGAGAGGGGTTCAATATGCAATGTAAGTTTATACTAAATTCGTCACTAGTTTGTGCCTGCTTGTGTTTTTTGAAAATTCAGACCCTTTTTAATTGATCACCCACAACACAGCATATATGGGTGGCGGTGATTCATAATTTCCCTTGGAATGCTAGTTATACTTATTGTAGTTGATTTGTTCCAAAATTTTCCATACAGTTCAAAACCGCATTATTCAAGGTTTTATTATAATTTATTGTTTTTGTTTTCAGCCTATACTTAGTTACATTAATTTGTACAGCAATACCTTAACCGTACTGTTCAAGGTCTTATTATAATTTAACGTGTTTTAATTTAAGCTCATACTTAGTTACATTAATTTGTATAGCAATACCATAACCTTACATCAAAACCCGCACTAATCACAACCGCACTATTCAAGGTATTCCTGTATATAAATAAAATGGTTAATGTTGAACATAGCCAAAATTCTCTTCATTTGTTACTATATACTCAAAGGCAACTAATAACAATTATTTTACCAATCTCACAAAGATGAAAGGTCAGGCCAAGTAGTATTCAAACTAGGTAACCATATGCTAGAGAGTGCTTGAGAGTTTCCAATCCATTTTAGGGAATTATAAACCCACAACAATATCTGGAGTTTGAACTCGGCTCATCGATCTGATTCTCCATGCTGTTAACCTTTCGGCCACTCGCACATTCCTTAGCATCTAATGGGCCTCAAGAAGCCAGTATTGAACCCCTGCCTTGCTAGATTTCCAAATTCAACGCTATTCCAATGCCTGTGTTGTTGGTTAAGTTTTGGAGAGAAAGTTTAGTTTATTTCCCCTTATGGCCAAATCTAATTCAAAATAGGATAAATACAAAGAGATTCTTTTATAAAATGAGCAAGGAAATATAAAAATGTTTAAAAATGTCCAATTGACTAAAATACTAATAAAGAAATCTTTAAAAAAAAAGAGTCAAAATAGTAATCAATAGGAGCCACAAAGTAGAACACCTGACCTTATGCACAACTAGATATACTTATGTAAATACTCATTAAATGTACAGAAAGGCAGGCATATACATTCAGAAATTATCTCCCTCACTGTGAGAGTGCCTATGCATGAAGAGACTCAAAGTTGTTGGCCATGTGCCAAAGTAGAATTTGTAAATAAAACTTAGTGAACAAACACACAAAGATATGAACACACATTGCTTATCATTATGAAACAATCACAGCTCTTCCTATAGCCAGACGCACGCACACAAAAACAAATGCACACAACCAAGAAAACCAAGAACCAGATCGTGATCGCACATACAGAATTAGGAGGAATGCACCAAAAACAAAAAATTTGTAAGTTAGGTATTTTTGTTGTTGTCATAGTAACCTGCCAGGTCTACTATCCACCCTCTTGAAAGAGGCATGGATAACTTCCAACAAGATTGACTTACAAGTTTAGACTTCTTGTTCTTCAGTTCTTACAAGAATTTTCTTTGTGTAAGCAAAATAGGCATTTCTATATGGTTTTCTTGTTATGTAGGTACAGGGTACAAACCCTTTTTTTTCTTCTTTCTCTTCATTGATCTCTGGGTGGAATGTGTGTGTGAGAGAGAAAGGGAATGAGAACAAAGACAGAGAGGGTTAGAATGAAAGAAAAGGGCAGTGCATTAGAGAGAGAGATAGATAGATTTATATATAGATAGAGAGAAAGCACAACACACAAGAAAGACAGAGAGAGAGAAACCAAGAGTGAGAAACACTGTTTATCACACTTGGTTTCAAACAGACAGTCTGATAGATGAAGAGAGGAGGGGGGTAAGTATTTGAGTGTAAAAGAAATAGGAAAGTACAAGACTTACTAAATCAACCATACACCTTGTAGAATTATTAATCACCACTACCCACAACACTGGTTTATTGCTGGGTTTAGGTTATTCACATATTCAGACATTTATATGTATCTATGTATCCGGACTCCGCCCAGACTAACCGTTCATAGTAGAAACTTGAAATTTTGCGCGCACACACTCCCCTTAATGAGTAGTAGTTTTTTTTTTAAATTGCCCCCATAATAGGTTTTTAGAGGGGGGTTCAATATGCAATGTAAGTTTATGCTAAATTGGTCACTAGTTTGTGCCCGCTTGTTTTTTGGTGAAATTTTTAGTGATCATAGCCAACAAAAGCCGAGAGAAGTAACTTATTCATTGATCACCCCTTTTCCAAATTTTTAATTGATCACCCCCAACACAGCATATATGGGTGGCAGTGGTTCATAACTTCCCTTGGAATGTTAGCTTTTGTTATTTTAAGGAAGTCACTTTTTACTTAGTAATTTTTGTGTGAAGGTTAAAAATTGAAACAGTTACTAACAAGACGTACAGATATTTTAGTTTCCGTACAGTTTGTGACATATACAAAAAAATAGTGTCTTTTCTGGAAATAGTTTGTGATGGGTTTTTCTTTTTTTTAAAGTTTATTTATTATTCTACAGCTATTAGTAAACAGCACTGATCAGAAATAAATACGCTGTCGGCAAGATTCAAACTCGTATCCCTGTTACCCCGAAAAGACTATCTTACGTTTTATGACTTAATTTTCTAAACTAGGGTTATTTGAATAACAATTTTTCATAATACTAATGTAGACCCTAATATACATAAAAATAAATACTAAAATGGAGTGAAAACACTAATTCTGGTCTTCCTATATGCAAATGACCTCTGTAAACTAATCAATACCTACATACTTATCAATACCTACATACTTAACATTTTGACTTTTCAATCATCTCTAGCAATACCAAATCTCAGCCAAGATATTTTTCAAGAGCATCTTATCAGGTTATTAAAGCCCACTACCAGAGATACACTCCAGAGAAGTGATTATCAAATTAATAAGCTTGGATTAAGATAAATCTGATAGAGACATGAAGGATTAAACCTGTAATATGAGAAAATCAACAATAAATCACACTATTTCCAAAAGTATCAAGCTTTTAAAACGTTATTGTTAATAAGGAGTAAATGTTTAAGTTTTCAGCCCTATAGCTCCATTGGTGTGGCCTGTATGCATGATAAATATATAGCCAGCCGGCATAACTTAAAAACTGAAAAAACCTATGTTGACAGTTTTGGTTGACGGTTTCTAATTGCTACTTAAAATTGTATTAAATTTGTATAATTGTTTTTGTTACAAATAACAACAATAATAACAATAACAACAATAATAATAACAACAATAACAATAATAATAATAACAATAATAATAACAAAAACAACAATAATAACAATAACAATAATACATTTATAGAAAGCACCCTTTCTTGGGAGCCTCAATATTTAAGTCCCCACTGGACAAAAGCGCTTGAAAACATGTGCAACCAATTGCAGTAAAAACATAAGGCCTATTAAAGAAGAGCAAGAAGAAAGTGAAACTTGTCAATAAAGTTTCTTTTACAAAACACAGGGCAGGAGCTACAGTTACAAAGCGTATTTATTTACTGTGTTCATATAATTACGAAAGTCTCGGAACAAGAAAGTTTTTATTTTTGATTTAAAGCTTGCTAATGTATGTATGTTCCGGATATCATAGGATAATTGATTCCAAAGTCTGGGTGCTATATAGCTGGAACTCCTGCGCCCATGAGTCATATTCATAAAGACAAGTTCTAAAATCAAACCATCTAAATATCAGATGTTAATAAGAGCACAGAGTTCATAAGGGCACATATCATGCAGACATTTGAATATTGTAATTAAAATTTTGAACACAACTCTTTCTTCTATCCTAAGCCAATGTAGGCCGATAATACCAGACTCCACAGTCCAACAAGAAACCAAACATTATCACGTTAATGAACATATAACAAATTTAATATTTTTTAAAAAGTACTTTGAGATCCTACAATCAAATTATTTTGTGACATTCTCTCCTTTTAGTGTATCTTGAATTGTCAGAATCTGTCAAACTATTTACTATCTGAACCAGAGTTGCCTGATTTGGCCAGAAGGGGAGATAACCCAAGCTTTATCTCAGAGACTTACCCAAAACAGGCAATGGAAGAAAAGGTTCAATACCAGCTTCTTACCTTCTGGTAACTTCAAACTGAACCCATTATTCAATCTGTCTTTCGCGCTTAATAAATTGGATGAAGATTTTTTGAATATGTTTTTGCCAAATGATAAGAGCATCAAAAATAAGTAAAAACGATTTTTGTGAGTATTTACTTAATAGCGAAAATTGTGCAAGTGAGGAAGGATTATATCCTCATTTTAGTGAGGATATCCTTATCTGGTACACAGACATTAATTTTTGTTTATGCCTGTATAAGTAACAACATTAAATGTTACTGATATGAAAATCTTAATAAACTGGCTAAAAAGAACGGATGCAGGAAGCATCTAATGATTAGAGCAAAGTTTATCTAACCCAAAATATATCTTATTTAAGGTAGTAGGCAATTAATATTGCTCTTCTCATAAAGACATCTGGATTTTCACTTATCTAATATATATATTTTAATACATGAACCTTCCACAAATTTCTTGTGTTCTGCTCAATGCAACAGTGACTTCTGAAATGGCCAGATAGGATCCGCCTTTCTCTGCTTAAAAAATCTGAGATATATGAACAGAGTTCTATTTGAGAAGCAATCATAGGAGATGCTCATTTTTAGTCCTGTACTCAAACCATCAGGTTTAAACTGAAAGTCATCTATTTATAAACTAGTAGCACTAGTAACATTTGCAGGCCTTATTTCTTTCTAAGAACCTATACCAAAATAACATTTAGTTCACACTGTATACAATTTTCAGAGAGATTTTTCATTGAAATTTAGAGTTCAAACCTAAAAAAGGTGATCATTTAGATCTTGGATCATTTCTTTAAGCTATATTTCCAACATGTCCTTTTAAGACTAAAGTCCTGTTCAATACTTTAGTATATCAGGTTCAACAATGAACAATCAATATGCAGTCTTTTGGATCAACATGGTTTCTCTACAGGTATTATATTGGCAGCCAACCTGTTTTTGATCAAAGCTTACCTTTGTGTTCATTGTTCATTTTTAAATGTTGGATTAGAAATGAAGTATAATTGACTTATAAGGAAAATGTCAACCATGTTGGAAACAAATAACGGCTTTGTGACTAACCACACTGAGTAAACAATACACCAAATTGAAGTGAAAGATTGTTAACATGATATTACAAGACGACCTCCTTATGCTACTAAAGTGGCCTAACTTTGACTGACAAAATTGCTCTCTTATCTTTTCAAAAAAACAAAACAAAAAAGATTTAGACAGTTCCAACTGAACAAATCAACAGTACAATTAATTAAGATTAATATGAATTAGGTCTTGTGGTTAATAGTAAGAATGAAATAATAAAAATAATAAATACCAGGATCTACCATTAGATCGCCCATGGGTGGTTATTTTGTGTGGGCGTTTATTTGGGGGCCAAGTTTTTGTAGATGAAAATTTGAAACCATCTATGTTTTAGTGCACTTTAGTATAAAAAAAAGAAATTAATTTGCTCAATACTTCTTCACTTTGCTGAATGAGCTTGAAAACAAACAAGTTATATTATTTATTTATTACAAAAATTAAATTCTTTTGTGTTTACAGGTACTAAATAGAGTCTGTATAATATATAGACTGTATTTAGTATATATGTTCGACTCTCATAGCAACTTAAAAAGAAAACACTGTCCAAAGAAGTACCAAATATGATTAAAATGAATTGCCGATTGATAGTGAAATGAATAAAAACACATAAGACGTAACTTTTGTTTTATTATGCTCAATTTAGCAGTTGTGATGGTGCATTTTTTCCAACCAAATCTGGCTGTTTTTCCATTTTACCACCCTGGGCAATCTTACAGTAGATCCCGGTAATTAGTGTTTTGAGACATCTGAATTTGTAATTCTAATCATTTTTTGGTGAAAAAGGATCTGTGAATGCAGGTGACTACTACATGGAATTCTGTTTAGAAAATTAGTTAAATTCCAAAAAAAATGCTAATTAGTTCATGTTATTCCAAACTTTAATTTTTTTTAACTCACCTGTGGGTGCATCAACAAAATCTCCTTCACAAATTTGTGTAATTCTAATTCTCGGTATTCTGCTAGTTTGCGGTCATTTTTGCGGAAGAGCTTGCGTCCTGAGAATAAAAAGTAA
>VCCN01005714.1:4093656-4105473 GCA_006491835.1 Architeuthis dux
AAAAAAAAAAAAAAAAAAAAATATATTTTAATGAATTTTTGATCATTCTTAAATTGCTTGCAGTTTGGAAAATAGCTTTGATATATTTCATTATCAGATTGAACTAATTCCACATGGAAAGCTCTAAAGTTCCAAATGGATCAAAAGTAACCCATTAACTCTTAAATTCATACTGGGGAATTCAAGTAGTAATTAAAGGGAGTAACTCCTGATTAAAGTTACTCCCCTTGCACTTTTTGGTAATTTTTTTTCCTTTAATTCAATTCACAAAGGAGTTCCATTTTTTTAATCCTATTCATTGAAGAGTTCCACAGCAGTTACAAACAGTCTATGAATCTAAGAGTTAACCTTTAGAAAACACAAATGTAGTGAAATGTGTAATTCCTTGGTGTATATATAAAAATCAAGAACTTATTAGGTTTTTGTTTGCTGGCCATGTTATTTGCAATGTTCAAAAAAGAATTATTGAATAGAATATGCTATCTGGATATTATAGATTTTACAAGTACAGTAGATCTCCATTAATCTGTAATAATGCGGTTCCTTCACTTCAGCACCGACTAAATTTCCCGGGCAACTGCACCAACCTGCACCTTGGTTGCACATGCTCTTGTAAACAGAGGGAAGAGATTCCTGCTCGTCTTCCTGAATTTATTAATACTATTTGCTCTTATTTAATTAACACCAGTTATAGCTCCAGTAGATAAAAGAAGCGTGTTCGATGCTGCAAAGCGAAAACACTACACATCGATTAAAGATAAGGTTTATCTTTGCTTATTCAATACATTAGTTCATTAAAATTTCACTTGCTTTTCTTTCACTGTTCATTATCTAATTTGTACTGATTTGCATGATATTTTAAAGGTATAAAGAAATGGTTAACTATTGTTTAGAGCTAATCTTTCTGTGATTCAACATTTTCACCAATCCAGCACTCCTCAGGTACCAAATGGCACCGGATTAGTGAAGGTCTACTGTATAACCAATCAAAAACCAATACTGTTAGAAAAGACCTCATGGTCACGAGTTCTGTACCTATTGAGAAATCACCCAGGGTCATTGCAGTCTATCTTAGCAGAATGAACTCAAGACTTAAACACTGTTTGTACAACAAATGTAATTAGATACTGATGATCTCAATAATTATTACAACCAAGGTTAGGCATTAAGAAGGGAAGGGAGACAATTGCAATCACTTTTTTTTGGGATACAATTATGTTATGTAGAGTGGTGGGGAGGTAGGTAGGTCAGTTATTGCTTTTGACGGAGCTTTGATTAGAAAGTAATTACATTAAATTCGTTAGGAAACTCATTACAGGAAGCACTAATTTCCTGAATTAAGGGGAGGGCAGAAATGGAGGTAGAGGGTTACATTTCAATTCAGTTTTCCCTGTCAAGAAAACAAAAAGAAAACGGGTACAATATTAGAGTGCCATCATTGGCAAAAGGACCTTAAATCAGTTAGATCAGGTGTTCCCAAATTGGGGTCTGCAAACAAAGGTATTACTGGGGGTCTTGTGAGCAAACAAAGGTGTTACTGGAAGTTTGTAAGCCTGTTGAATAGGAACACTTTTCAAAAGCCTGGGGTCCACAGGAAAATTCATTTAAATGAAAGGGGCCTTGATAATGAAAACTGTTAGATTATATTCATAGACAATGTTTTTTCTATATTGTCAAATGTGCAGTTATTTCTTCCCCGGGCAACACCAGGATTCCCTGCTAGTAACTTACTCATACATCAAACCAAACAATATCTTGAATAGTGCGGTTTTGATTAGTACAGGTTTTGATGTAGTACGGTTATGGTATTGCTGTACAAATTAATGTAACTAAGTATAAGCTGAAAGAAAAAACCCATTGAATTATAAAAAGACCTTGAAAAGTGCAGTTTTGAACAGTACGGAAAATTTCAGAACAAATCAACCGGACTAATCAAGGTGTAGTACCTGTACTTTATATAATCTTTGTTGACAGTATTACAACAGCCTTTCTCTCATCAACTCTACATAACCAGTTGAAATGAATACACAGTCTATGCCATTATTGTGAAAGTAATCTTCCCTGGCGTTTCTCGCACCTTTGTTGCCTGTGCACACAAACAAACACTTAAAGAAAAAAAATGAAAAAAAAACAAAGAATGAAAAACATCATGTGTACAGAATTAACGCATTAACGACTGGAATTTCTGTCCTTGCTGTTCTAAGGCTAACTTAATAAAACCTCTGTTTTATTGTGATTGACGGCAACTCAGTTCTGTGAGTCAGGGCTTTTATCTTGCAACGGATAACTGGCAATAGATTATCTCCCAAACGGATAACTGGCAATGGATTATCTTCCAATGGATAAACTTGCAATGGATAAACTTGCAATGGATAAACTTGCAATAGATTATCTTGCAATGGATAAACTTGCAATAGATTATCTTGCAATGGATAAACTTGCAATAGATTATCTTGCAATGGACAAGGGCTTTTATCTTGCAACGGATAACTATTACTCTTCACCACCTACCGCAGGTAATAGGACTTCCACAGATTTGTTGAATGATTTTCACGCATGTATATTATGTAGCTTGATACAAGTGTGTTTTTGAGAATATATTTCTGTCCATGAGCCATTTATATACATAAGTGTGTGTGTCTAAATGTGATGCAGGCCTTTTTAAACGAACGGCAAGCAACCTGTTTTTCCTAAGTCTATCATCTTGGTATTCAGTGTCCTTGTTGCTGTGACAGGACAGGTCAAGTCAGTGGTCAAGTAGATGGTCAGTGTGTGGAGTCTAAGCGCACTACACACAATTGCACCAGGCACTAAGTCTACTTGCACCGGTCTACTAAGCAACACAAAGTAGCACGTCCAACATAAACAGGTCTGGTTAGTCACTCAATAGAAACCTTCACATGACCAATGTATTTTGGCAGCATGCCGTTTTAGGGGTATTCAATTAAAAAATTTGGAAAAAAGGGCTGATCAATGAATAACTTGCGTTTCTTGCCTTTTGTTGGGCAATGATCACTAAAAACAGTCTGAATTTTCAAAAAACAAGCGTGAATGCTGCCGAACACAAACTAAGGGATCAATTTAGCATAACGGTAAATTGAACCATCCACTAAAAACATATTCTTCTAGACATAATAAGGAGTAAATGTTTAATTTTTCAGCCCTCTAGTGAGACAGACCCACTTAAAAACTGAAGAAACCTATGTTGACGCTGACAGCTTTGGTTGACAGTTTCTGATAAGACTTACATTGCATATTGAACCCTACACTAAAAACCTATTTTTTTTTTGGGGGGGGGATTTTAAAAAAAAAAACAAGGTGTAAATGTTTAAATTTTCAGCCCTCTAGCTCCATTGATACAGCTCCATTGTACGTGTGATACATACACAGTGAGCCAGTTGAACCAACTTGAAAACTGAAGAAACCTATGTTGACAGTTTTGGTTGACGGTCTCTAACAATATAGATTCATATAAACCCAACACAGTTTCATATCACTCAGACGAGAAGTGTCATTAGGTTTTAGAAGTTGTCACATGATCAACATTAAAGACAAACATGTACTCTTATTTAACTCTTAAACTCATACAGGTTTGGTTAGTCACTCAATAGAAACTGACCAATGTCTTTGGGCAGAATGCTGTGATCAATTAAAAAATTGGGAAAAGGGGTGATCATTTAATAAGTTACTTGGGGAACACTGCCGGTCACAAACTAAGGGACCAATTTAGTACAAACTTATATTGTAAATTGAACCGGACACACATACACACACCAAAAAGACATAAGGAGTATATGTTTACATTTTCAGCTCTCTAGCTCCATTGGTGTGGCCTGTACAGACTCACTTAAAAACTGAAGAAACCTATGTTGATGTTGACAGTTTCTGATAAGAAAATTTTAAATGTTAATATCAAGGAGAATAACTACTAAAAGTTACCCCGCTTTCAGCTTTAGGTGAATTTTAAAATTTATTTTTTCCTGTTTCCGTCATAATAACTTATACAAACTTTATTTCCGCCACAGAAGAGTTCCACTGTCAATTAGGAACAGTATCCAGTGGTTTATGACATTAAGACATATTATACAAGTATTTTTCTGTATGCAGTGCCAGTCATAATCCTTAAACACACGAATGTCATTGTTGAAATCCTTTGTGATCAGAATGCTGAATGGTTTAATATCCTGAAAGCTCGAAATCCAGAAACAGAAAGGTAGACAACTTAAAATACTGAATCTTTTTTCTTGAAACTGTATTAAAAAACAAAAAAAAACACAATTTTCAACTTTGTTTATTCTCTAAAATTAGTCCAATGAGGGAGTAGATTTAGAATTTATGATAATGAATTTATTAAATAATAACTTTTCAGTAAATTCACAAAATGGAAGACAAAAATAAGTTTTTCTATAATCATTAGAAAAGATGCAAAAGCATAAAAATAGCAGCCTTTTGAAGGTAAAGTTGTAATTCAAACTCCTGAAGGTTGACTTCTTAGACAGAAACTAGGAGTAAAGTCTGCATTGATCAGAAAACCAATGTGAGAGAGAGAGACAGACAGCCAGCCAGAGACAGACATACAGACAGAGAAGACAGGAGAGAGAGAGAGACAGCCAGCCAAAGAGAGAGAGAGAGACAAAGAGAGAGAGAGAGAGAGAGACAGACAGACAGCCAAAGAGAGAGAGAGAGAGAGAGACAGACAGCCAAAGAGAGAGAGAGAGAGAGAGAGAGACAAAGAGACAGACAGCCAGAGAGGGGGAGAGAGAGAGAGAGAGAGGCAGCCAGCCAGAGACAGACAGACAGACAGACAGAGAGAGAGAGAGAGACAGACAGCCAGCCAGAGAGAGACAGACCATTGAAGAAAGCTGGCCATTAGTTCCAAGTAGATCTCATGGAAGTATTAACAACATTGTTATGTTTGCCAATAAGCCCCCCAAACAAATACAGATGTTTCTCTTGTTGTTGATTAGATAATGTTAAACTCTGGACATTATTGCTTTCATGCACATGATGAAGTCTTTTTTTATTTGTTTGTACATTCCAAATTTCTTTCTGAAGTGGAGAAAAGAGGGAGAAAAGATAAGGAAATATCAAAATGTTGCATGTGGGTTTTGAAGAGTGCCAAGCAGAAGCGTAGTTGGTTTGGAGTGGAGGGGTATTAAAAAAAGAAATAAATAAAAAAAAATTACTACTAACATTATACAATTATATATTTGTACTTACATGCATTGCATAAATAATAATTCAGCCTTTGGAGATGTTTTTCACCAATTAAGTGATAGTGCATGTCTATTTGTGGCAAATTTTACTTCATCAAATCTCACTAAATGTTGGAGGGCCCCCCCCAAGGAACCTAGCCCCTCTGGGACATCAAATCTCTAGCTAAGCCATTGGTGCAGAGTTGGTAAAACCCAGAATTAACCTCCTTTTTCTGGGTTAAACTTAGTTTTTATAATATTGGATAATAATCACTAAAACAGGCACAATGTCTAAACATTTTAACTCTTAAATTCATATAAGAAAATTTGAATGTTAATATCAAGGGGAATAACTACTGATTAGAGACTCCATATAAAAAAAAAAAAATTTGTTTTCAATTCTATTCACAGAAGAGTTCCATTATTTTTCTATTCTATTCACAGAGTTCCACTATCAATTAGGAGCGGTATCAAGTGGTTTATGATATTAAGAGTTAACAGTTTTGCAAAATTAAAACCAGAGTTTATCTTCAAATATTATAATTTTTAATTAATGTATACATTATGATTCTAACTTACATAAATTAGTAGCATTTGTTGTTACAAAGAATTGAAGAAAAGAAAACTTAGAAATACAGTACATGTATTTACATGCGTAAACACATTTCCCTGTAAGAATTTTTAAAAAGCACCCAAATATTAATTTTTCATAAAATTTTAAATTCTTATAAAAAAATCCATTGTCACTTTTTTGTTTGCTGGTTTGTCTGTCAGTCATGGGGAAGTTAAAAGAGAGAGAAATGAGAAGGAAAGAATGAGAAGGAAAGAAGAAAGACATAACATGGTTGCCTTCCAACTTTCCCAACCCGATACCCTATTCTCTGTAACCTTTTCTCACCCAACCCCGACTGCCACTACACAAAATGTTCCAAAGACAGTTTCTATAGACAACTTCAACTAAATTCCGATTTTTTACCCCCTCAAGTCTTGTCTCACTGCATTCTCATTCCGTAAGTCAGTTTCCTGCCACAGGCTTCAATTTTATTAAAGTTTTTTTTGGTTTTTAAAAAAATTAAAAAAAAAATAAAAAATTTAAATTGAAAGAAAATACAATCCTCATTTTGCCGCCGCCGCCGACGTCCCCACAACAAATTTGTTTCACTTGTTAGTGAATCTTCAGGTGGGAATTGATCTTAAAAATGTATACCTGGTCCGATATATACCCTGATTTTTTTTCTGTTAGTTTCCTACACCAGTGTTCTTAAATTTGATTTTCAAAATTATTCATACGGTTGGCAGTGGTTATTTTTTTAAAAAGATGTATATCTGGCCGTTTTTAATACTTTAAATTTTAGATTATTGAAGGTTATCCAGCTGCTTTTAATATTTTAAACTTTAAATTATAGAGGGTTATTTGGAATATGAATTAATATAACATGTAATTAACTTTTTATCCATATGTAAATAAACCCTTCATTTTTTGACAGGTATTATGCTAGTCAAATTTATAATAAAAATTAAACTATGCTCATAAATGAACCCATTTTTATACCTAAAAATCTTTTAAAGATTTTGCAAAACTATACAGTGACATGATGATTGAACCTTCAATAAAAAAAATACAGAAGCAAGCTTAACCCTCTATGGGCCAAGTGACTATATATGATCACCTGAGGACCCATCAGCCACATGCAAATATTGTATCCACAAAGACAACATAATCCTCACCAATGTGTTCTGCAAGCTTTGCAAAACCTGAACAATAAAATCTTAAAAATCAACCCGGAGGTGTTATTTTTTTTTTTGTTAATATCAATTATTTTGTATCTATTCATTATATTGAATGTTATTCTTTAATTCTATATTTTATTTAACTTTCTACTTTAATTCTGTTATATTTTTCATTTTTGGTCACTTTGTGGGAGAGGCACCAGTAACGTTCATATGTTTAGTGCCTTTGTTCGCCTTGTTGTTATTTCTGTTCTAGCTGTGTTTAAGTGTCTTAAGAAAAGAAGACAGAACGAAAGACACATGTTGATCATGGCTATTGCCTGTGTAGAACTGAGCCTTCCCTGTTCCCACTTCCAGTCCACTTTTACTGGGACCGGAAATGGAATGGGGCCTGCTGGGAGCTTGCTTCGGCATGTTTATTGATTTAACATATACATACATTACTTATTGATTTAACATATACACATATATATATACATATATATACATACATATATACATACATATACACACACATATATATATATATACACATACATACATACATATATATATAAACATTACACCACCATATATGATCATTTAATCAGAGGGGGTTTTGCCCCCATAAACAGAAAAATTTCAGTAAACTTGCAACTAAAAATATCTTGTAATTATGTTTAACATACAAAAAGGTTGTTTTGATATCAAAAGGGATGCCCTATAAAGGGTTAATATATTGTGGGCAGGGGCAATTTTTATTTATTTATTTTAAAAATTTGTTTCTGACCCACAGCTGCCAAGCTTCCTGCCAGGGTTGCCAGATTGGCTTTTTTTAATGATGATATATTATTGTACTTAATGATATATTATCATCCTCATCCTTTCCTTCTCCCCCTCTCCTTTCCGACCCACAGCGTGGGTAGCCTAGGTATATTTTAATTTCCCCCGATTGTAGCGATGAGAATTGCGTGATATAGCTGGTAGCTATACAAACACTCCAGGGCACAAAACAACCGAATCGCAGTAATTCGTTCTAAGACGAAGAACAAAACAATTTCATGCTACAAGCAGCGAGTAATCCAAGTGTTATGAACAAACATTGTTTTTAAATAGAACAGTGTCAAGAATGGTGGCAGCATCAGCAGCTGTCTGAAGAGACAATGGTTATTCTGCAGAAATCATAAAAGAAATAAGCAACGGCGAGGAACCCTGAACACTGGAGCCAGCTTAAATAGGCTGTAAGTATAATGAAGTTATAAACCCGTACTGACACTATCTTTGGGAATGAATTCCTACATCAGAAAAGTCAGAACTCCCAATACAGGATCAAAGGAAGAGGTGGGGGCAACTAAAAACACAGAATTTAGTTGATTTCTTAGAAAATACTTTTTTCTTACCACTTTTTTTTAATTAAATTTTAGATTTTTACACAACTTATTAATTTGGGCCACTGTTTCTGTGGCAAAGAATAACACAGCACAATGTATTTGATGCAAATAAAAATATATAATCATATTTTTATAAACTAAGTTTAGAGTCTTCCTTTTTCTCCAGGTTCAGGATTTTCCTTCCATGCACCAAGATGGACATACAACAGAGGGTGTGCACTGTCTCTATAATGGCTCTCTGCAAAACAAAAGCTGAAACCTATTTTCGTTTTACACCTGTTTTTTGAAGAAAGCGAACTTTTCGAAAAGCAATGACTACCTGGATTTGAAATCTGTTAGTTTCATTCATCAAAGAAAAAAATCACCTAAAAAACGTGTTTCGGTGGAAGAGTCCATTGTTTAAAATGGTGGGTAGGAGATATTTTTTATCAGCAAACTTGTTGCCTTTAAGTGGAAGTGTCAATGGTTACGGAGAGAGAACCAAGAAAATCACTGTTCATTATAGAAATTGTGCATTAAATGAATATGAAATTTCTAAAGATATTTCAACACGCATATTTTCAAAAACATGTGTAGAGACACCATTCAACAAGTAATGTTCGTAGAAAGGGTCTAGAAAAGATTAAATTACCATCATAATTTTTCATATGGAAACCAGTTTAATTACTTTTACAAACATACAGAATTAAAAACAAACTGGTCTGTTGAACTAATCTTTTAAAACTTTTCTGTTTATTAAACACGTCATTAAAAATTATATCAACTTATTCAAATACATTAAGCATAAAATATATATAAAATTACCCACGTGCAAACTAAACAGTCAGCCATTTTGATAGAGAAATTTTGTAATTATCCTTAGCTAACTGGTATCAAATAGAGAATCCAGACTCCAAAAATTGATTCAAAAGTGCAAATTTTCAGTGAACAATGTAATTAAAATTCTACATTTCATTTAATCAAAGATGAAATGTAGAATTCAGATGCTAATATTCTTTTTTGTAGGTAAAGGGATGCAAATTCTACATTTCATCCTTGTTGTGATTAAATTAAATAAAATTTTGATTACGGTCTGATATAGAAATTTGCACTCATAACTAATTAATTTTAGGGTCTGGATTCTCTATTTGATACCAGTTAGCAAAGGATAATTACAAAATTTCTCTATCAAAATGGCCGGCTGTTTAGTTTGCACGTGGGTAATTTTATATATATATTATGCTTAATATATTTGAATAAGTTGATATAATTTTTAATGACGTGTTTAATAAACAGAAAAGTTTTAAAAGATTAGTTCAACAGACCAGTTTGTTTTTAATTCAGTATGTTTGTAAAAGTAATTAAACTGGTTTCCATATTAAATTACCATCATACGGTTATCTTTTCTAGACCCTTTCTACCAGCATTACTTGTTGAACTGATGTCTCTACACACGTTTTTGAAAAAAATGTGTGTTAAAATATCTTTAGAAATTTGGGGGTCCGGATTCTATATGGGTTCTGCTAACTGATATTAAGTCAACAATTTACATACTATAGTAGTAGATTGACCAAAAGTAGCATTCACATCCACTACTAAAAGGAAGATGTAGTACAAACTAATTGAAAATGAACATAGCAAACAGTGTAGAGATGAGAAGTTGTTTCTTTTAGAAGTGCAGTGATGGTCTAATATTTGCAAACACATAAGAGACATGCTCAAATGAGAACCAGGGCTGCTAGATTTGGCCAGAAGGGGAGATAATCTGAGCTTTATATCAGAGACTTACCCAACACAGGCATTGGAATAGCGTTGAATTTGAAAATCAATACCAGTCTCTTGAAGCAGAGGTTCAATACCAGTCTCTTGAAGCAGAGGTTCAATACCAGTCTCTTGAAGCAGAGGTTCAATACCAGTCTCTTGAAGCAGAGGTTCAATACCAGCATCTTGAGGCAGAGGTTCAATACCAGCCTCTTGAGGCAGAGGTTCAATACAAGTCTCTTGAAGCAGAGGTTCAATACAAGTCTCTTGAAGCAGAGGTTCAATACCAACCACTCAAGGCAGAGGTCCAATACCAGCCTCTTGAGGCAGGTATTGAACCTCTGCCTCCAGACTATTCCAATGCCTGTATTGGATAAGTCTCTTGATATAAACCTTGGATTATCTCCCCTTCTGGACAAATCGGGCAACCCAGATAAGTAAAATATATCTATTCTTGGCAGAGTGTTCTGTTGATGTTGTCTTGTGTCAATCTTGATCTGAGTCAACTGATATTGCAGATGAGTAAATTATGCTGAAAGAGTGGATATCAAATTCACCATTTCTGTGGCACAGGATCCCCACGCTTACTTACACAAGTCATTTGAGCTCATGGATAATGTGACATTTATAGACTAGACTATGGAAAGTACTAAAGTCAGGCGACGGACTAAGCACTAATGGCATTAATAAATATAAAGATGGGATTTATTACAGATAACAGAGTTTACTTAATGCTTGGACACAGATCAAATATATAATTGGATGCCAAATAAATATCTACACTTGGTTTTTAGCATAATGGTCATTCAAAAAAAGAAATGTCCTTGATATTCAGCAAACTGAGCCTGGGGCTATAATGTTTACACTTAAAATTGGTGAGGACTATTCTAACTATTAAATGTATATCGTAAATTGTGGTGTAGAAGTCAAATATTTAAGCTAAAAGATCATTCAAAGACTAGGAGTTGACTTATACGATGAGTGTAAAATATATAAAAAAAAGTAAATGCCTGTGACGGTGAAGTGGAAATGGACTCGCCCGAGGAAAAGCTGAGTGAAACAGGTCAATGACATATATAGACGAAGTAGAGATTCAGTTACCCGTATGTTGACTGCTAGCAACCCGGGTGTGGCGAGTTTCTGGTGTTAAAAGGACAGACAGTGAGGGCTCGAGCAGTTGGCACTTTACTGGCCACTTGAAGTGTGTTTGGGACTTATACTGTGAAAGACATTGTAGCCACTCGCAGTTTGTGATAGCTTACCGGTGATAAGCGAGAAAATGCCCCTTGAAGGAATAGTTACAGTGTTGCAGCACTGACGTGCCGTTGGACTCATTGCATCGAAACCGTGTCAGTGGTCTTCCCCTCACCATTTCTACTACAAAGCCTAAACCAGAATTTGGAGCAAAAAATCTTGAGATCGACTTATACGCCAGGTCAACTTGTACACTGCAATTTACAGTAAATGAAAAATCGGCAATGGTGATCTTGCCTGTTTCAAAATGGGTGCCGCTCAAGCTCCAGAATAACAGATGCTGATGACGAATTTCAAATCAGATGACAATAACCCTAAAAACACTAAGCTTGCAGCTGGAGTGGCAGCCATTTTGAAACAGGAAAAGTAACAATAGCCAAAAAATTCTTTTTTCAGTAATTAACTGTATACTTATAAAACGAGAATTGCTTACAAAATATGAAGGTCAACTATACTACTTTTATAGCGGGTTATTGTTAAAAGAATAGAGACCTTAAAAACATCTCCCATTCCAGTACGGAATGGGA
>VCCN01005714.1:4110065-4121100 GCA_006491835.1 Architeuthis dux
GGGGCTAAGAGTAAATGAAAATCATTTGGAGATCAACAACGTAAAGGAAAAGCTGAAGATTTTCATTTAAAAAAAGAAAGAGAAAAAAAAGAAGAGAAAATCCTCTTTTGAAGTAAAAAGCGAAATGATTGCATTCATTGTCCTTGAGGAACTCTTCTGTCACACGAGAAAATTGGACTATTTTTGTGTATTTACTTTTTGGGGAAATCTCGTTCCGAGGCTTTCATTGTAAATGTACACAAAAGGACGGAGATCAAAGTGATGAGAACTTGGATACCAAATCATGATGGCTCGGAAAAGAGAGGGAAATCAAAAGATCTCATCAGTTGTAGCAGAAGATACAAATCAATAGCGTAATGCACTGGAAGTTTGGGCCTATCGTTGAGTTTAATATCCTAAGATCAACGGTACTCTAAATGTTGTCCCTTTTGCATTATGGAAGCACATACAGGATATTTACTTTGAGTGTACAGAGTACATGGAAATTGAAAGGAACTGTTATTGTGTCTTTTGTAAGGCATTTGTCTGTTTAAAAGCTCTTTTGCCTTTTGTACGACATTTGTATATTTAAAAGCCCTTTTGCATTTTGTAAGGCATTTGTCTGTTTAAAAGCCCCTTTGCAAGGCATTTGTCCATTTGAAAGCCCTTTTGCTTGAGGAAGCAAATAACAGAAGTTCATACAGATGAATTTTCATTAAAAATTTTAAAAGATTATTTAAAAATACAGAAATTCTGTAATTTAATATTACTAGTGCAATGCTAGTTCCAAAGTCTTTTAGTCATTGACTAACTCAGTGATTGTGAAAGTGTGGCGCACTCACCACAAAGAGGCAATCTGGAATTTGGGTGTGAAAAATAAAAAGCATTCCGTAGTTCAAAACTGAATTGTGTTAAGGCTGGACTGATTAGTTCCTAATTACATAATACTATTAATTACTAATTTTACTATATTTTTTGGATGGCATTCACGTTACGTCGATTTAAACGCATACTCGGAATTCGAGTAAAATTTTTCTGCTGAACATTGAAAATGGCTGAAAACATTAAATATATATAAATATTAAATCAATAAATATAATAAGGAGAACAGTTGAATGTTGCAAACTTAAAGGTTTTATTTTAGTTTTATTTTATTATAGATGTCATAGTAACTTATGCTTAAGTCATTAACTTAGTGAGGTATAAAAGCATTTAGGTAAACTGTGTTGTTACTAAATTTCCCACGATAAAGAAATTACAAAACTTTTAAGTGCCCTAAAGTTCAGATATTAGTAATTTTTTAAAAAGCATTTTCCACTTGATATATAATTAAATTATTATTTTTTATTTATAGTAAGAGGGATATCAAATTTCTTCAGCTAATACAAGTTTCAAATATGATGATAACATCTAGGAACAGAATAAATTCAAGACTGGCTGCCGCAGGGTCAAACTCCACTCCAACTTTTATTCCGACTAAAGATGATTACTGCAACTTTTGTATTGTATATATTAAATACGATAAATTTTCCGTAATATCTAAGACTTGTCAATTTAGCTCAGTAAGACACCAGTCTAGCAATCACTAGTTCAGGAGTTCATGGTAGGAGAACAGGGATTTTACATATCGGTTTACATTTACCCACATTTTGATGAGGAGTGTTGTTCTTGTTCTTGTTATGGTAGGGGAACAGGGATTTTACATATCGGTTTACATTTACCCACATTTTGATGAGGATTGTTGTTCTTGTTCTTGTTACGGTAAAAAAGTAAAGTCAACTCCTGACGGTCTTGGAGTTTGACTATATTTGAAAATTACAGGTTTTAATTATCATTCCTTGCATATGTTGATTATATTCTAAACAATTATCAACATCTACTTCCTTGTTTCCTTTGTATTCACAAAGCCTAAAGAAGTTGACCATTTATGGAAGTATCCAATGAACGAGGAGTGGTTTCCAAGACAAGGAAAACAAATGTCAAAGAGTTAAACATCAGTGTGACAAAAACAAGAGGGACAAGCCTGGACTTGGATAGAAAGGAAACTCGAAGACTTGCTTATAAAAATATCTGGACATATTTTTATTACCCAACATACATCTTTGTTGGCCGTGATCGTCTAGTGGTTAGGACCCCATGTTGTGGCCGTGGTAACCCAGGTTCGCATGCTGGTCACGGCACCAAATCGATGTATGTTGTATAGCAGTTGAATGTCCTGGACTTGGATAGAAAGGAAACTTGAAAACTTGCTTATAAAAATATCTGGACATATTTGTATTACACAACATAGATCTTTGTTGCCGGAGAGTGAAGAGTGGGAGAGATGATAAGGAGAACCGCCAGTCTGTCCCCAACAGGGACAGCGGTCTTGTGCCTTTCGGATCCGCTGATGTCGGTCTTCTTTGAGTGTTGAGATTTCTGTTCGCTCCACGACTAAATGTATTCTTATTCGGGTCTGCTTTATAGGTTTCTCTCACGCTTACGTGGTGTGAATCACGGTGTCAATCACTGGTCCCATACTGTTTACAACACTGACAATATTTAGACAATATACCTATTTCCTGAGCTGACTGGGTTCACTTACATTTCCACCCAGGTGTCCGGAAACACATATAAGCCTGGCTGCCCCTACTTCTACTTCCTTATGTAATTCTACAACAAATTTTGGAGGTATGTAAGACTTTAGCGCAGGTGGTAACACACCAGACTAGAAATCACCTGATCGCGAGTTCAAATCTCGGTAGTGAAATGCTTATTTTATATGCCAGTTTACTCCCCTATTTTTGGTGAGGATTGTTCTTGTCGTTTAGGAAAGTAATGTCAACTCTGACCTGGAGTTTGACAAAAAAAAAGAAAGAAAACTAGAAAATGCTCAGTGTATACCTCTGCTAATGCCATATACACTAACAATCGAAAACAAATTCCTGGATCCGCCACAAAATTCAATCATATCTTCCTTAGCCCATGCTTCCACAGATTTCATTGAAATTTGTGAACTTTTGGAGATATTGTGTGGACAGACATGAGTGAATGCATAAATGTATGAAAAAAAAAAAAAAAGTTCTTGGATTACCCTAAAATTTAATCATTTCTTCCCATGGCCCACCCTTCCACAAAACTGCATTGAAATTCACTGAGAACTTTTGGAGATATTGTGTGGATAAACAAAGATGGAAAAAACACAGGGTAATGCATATACCTCTCCAATTTCATTGGTAAAAAAAAAGTTAAGCATCCCGTCTCTTAAGAGACAACTCCCAATGGAGTATGGAGCCCGGTGACTAAGACACGGTTTCTGGTGCATGCGTCAGTTTAGTGATCCTTGCAAGTCTCAAGTCTGGTAGAGACCAGGACTTTATTCCTACAAGTTTTTATGACCACCCTAATCACATAGCTTAGAGTGTACTCAATTAGCTGCTGAGTGCACTGGGGAAATTTGTCCAAATTAAGAGTTTTTCCACACTCTTCACTCATACTGGGAATCGAACCCAGGACCTTCTGCATGTGAGGCAGACGTGCTAACCATTACACTATCTGAGCGGACCCAATTTCATTGGCTGAGGTAAAAATAGACAAGTTTTAAGCAAATACTTTTGGTAAGTCCATAAAAAGAATGTGTGTCTGCTCTGCTAGATGTTAGCTTTGTTAAGAAAAGGAAAGTCTGCTACCAATGTAAAAAGATAAGAAATTTGTTCAGTTCAGTGATAAGATCAAATGACAGAAGAGAGTTTCTATCCAAGTGAAGGCATAAAAGAAATCAGTTAGTAGTTCAGCTAAGATTTCTTTTATCTTTGTCTACAATTAGAAACCGTCAACCAAAACTGTCAAAATAGGGTTCTTCAGTTTTCAAGTTGGTCCAGCTGGCTGTGTATGAATCATGCGTACAGGTCGCACAAATGGAGCTAGAGGGCTGAAATTTTCAGCATCTACTTTTATGTCTACAAAAACCGTTTTTTTCTCCGTTTTTTTGAAAACTCCCTAACATTCTAAATTGATCACTAGTTTGTGTCTGCTTGTTCTTTTTAAAAAATTCAGACTTTTTTTTTAGCGATAACTGCCCAACAAAATGCGAGAGAAGCAATTCATTCATTGATCATCCCATTTTCCAATTTCTTTTAATTGATCACCCCCAACATGGCATGTTGCCAAAAGATGGTTTCTATTGAGTGACTAACCAGACCTGTTCTTCCTGTCTTGGAAGTCAGAATCTCTTGCTAATGGCAATCCTTTTTCCAGTAATTTGAAACAGAGTTTGAACCTAATACCTACCATGGATCTAATGGACAAGTCTTTTTAGGTGGGTTGTATAGAACAGTGGTCACCAACCTGGGTTTGTACAAATCTAAATGGTTCGCAAAAAATATCTTTGGGTTCTTGAAAAAATAAAATGGGGGTTCTGACAGGTTCGTCAGTAAGGTTTGACAGAGAAGCTTGATCAAAATTGTTAATATTAGGTAAAACATTAACAACACATAAAACATTTCGGTTTTGACAAAAAGTTCATGATTGTCATGCTGAGTTCAAACTCCAGCTGGGTCAGTTTGTGTTCACTTTGCACTAATGCCCCTGGGAAAGGTATGAATCCATCTCTCCCCCTCAGCTGTGAGTAAAATAGTGCAGAGTGAAGTGAGTGATGCTGCGTCGGGTTCTTGTAACCTCTAAGTCTAATTCACATATTGCAAACAGGCTGAATAAATAGTAATGTGATACATAGAGCCCAACATGCAGGGCCGACTGAAGCCATAGTCAGCGTAAGGGCATCACCTTTTGTATAGCACACCCAATAAGAATATCAGCTGTTTGTCTATGATAATAAAATGGGTGATTCTGGTTCACGAGTAACCACCTTAAACAAATCATTTTTGTGTGTTGAGTACTTTAACGAGTATTAATTTTTACATTCAACTGATTAGAGCTTTTGGCAAGGGGACAGGTATATCTTGAATAGTGTGATTAATGACTGCACTGTTCAAGGTATTATCATTTAATGGGGTTTATTTTCAGCTTATACTTAGTTTCATTTGTTTGTACAGCAATACCCTAACCATACTACATAAAAAAACGACACTAATTGAAACTGCACTATTCAAGGTATTCCTGTATAGACATTTTGTTCTAGACAAATCTGGGAACAAATATGGCTTCATCTCTAAGAAGAAGAACAGATTGGTGCATATAAAGAGCAAAGCAATAACAATGGCTATTCTTTCAACCTAGAATAGCAAAAATATTGTTATGGACTAAATCACTTAGTTTCATGCTAAGTATTGATTAACAGAATGTAGACACATTCTTTGGTAGGTATTTTGCTAGTTCTGCTATGATATTAGTACATTCACTAAATATAGTTTTGATTTGGAATTAACCTTAGCATTGGCTAAGTTTCATTGAGAAGTCAGTCATTTTTAGTTTTGCTAAATATATTTCTTTACTGGCAAAGGTGCTGCATCTTTTAAAAAGTTTAAAAAAAGAACCCACACATTTGGCAAAAGAACATGTTCAGATAAGAGATCAAAGATTGCAAGAAAGATGCTTTGAAGAAAAGCAAAGTGGCATCTCTAATTAAGACACCAATTTCGCTTCACTAATCAGGTTGGTGGAAGTGCGAAGTGGCAGAACGGTTAACAGCATGGAGAATGGGATCTGCAAGCAGAGTTCAAACGCCAGCTGAGACAGCTGGAATGGTTCTCTGAGAATTTTTTGGGAATGGTTGTCCGAGATTTATTTGGGAATGGTTGTCCGAGAATTTTTTGGGAATGGTTGTCCGAGAATTTTTTGGGAATGATTAGGATTTATTCAAAAATTATTTAGGTATGGTTAGGATTTATCCAAGATTATTTGTGAATGGTTGTTCAAGAATTATTTTGGAATGGTTAGGATTAGAGAAACGTAGGAAAGGCATGAATCCATATCTTTTCCCTTGCCAACATGTCATGGGCCAGCATGGCAGGTTAAGGCCCATCATCAACAATGGACCTTAAAAGGTTGATAGAAAAAAAAATAAAATAAAATAAAGTGGCTAAATTGGATTGTGTAAATTATGAGTGGTGGTGGTGGTTACATAAAAACAAACACAGGATAATCAGGTCTGGTTAGTCACTCAATAGAAACCATGTCAGCAAGGTCTTTTAGCAGCATGCCGTATTGGGGACAATCAATAAAAAAATTGGAAAAAGGAGGTGATCAATGAATATTTTGGTGGACAGTGATCACTAAAAATGTCCAAATTCTCAACAAAAAAACAAAAAAAACAAGCGCAAATGCTGCCGGACACAAAGGGGCCAATTTAGCATAAACTTACATTGTAAATTGAACCCCCCCACTAAAAACCTATTTTGTGGGGGAATTTTCAAAGAACAAAAAAAAAATTATTTTCTAGATATAATAAGGTGTAAATGTTGTACACGTGAAACAAAGCTAGCCAGACTTGGTTGAAAACTGAAGAAACCTTTGATGACAGTTTAGGTTGATGGTTTCTAATTATACTATAATTAAAATAATTAATAACCCCATCAGAAAACTGACACTTGACATTCTAAAGAAACCAATTAGACATTTAATCCACAATCTATTACGGCAACCTCCCAGTAATTAATAAAAATCTGTAAAAGTTCAAGAGCTGAGATGTTTTACTGGCTATTTCTTTTATTAATTACCTATCAGAAACAAACATCTTAATGAGGTGTGAGTAGACTTCTTTTAATTTGCTCACTGACAAATTACTAATTCCAATGTAGCATTATTGCTATCAAAGAGACTGAACCATGTGGCTACATTCAACGAGTCTCAGTATAATTGGGAATCAAACTCATGATCAAGTTGTAGTTATTTAACTCTTAAATTCATACAAAATAAAACAAGGAATTTGAATCTAAGGGGAAATAACTAGTAATTAAAAGTTATCTCCTTTGATATCTAGGCTATTTATTTTCATTTAAAAAAATTATATCAGGCTGTTCATGGATTTAAGAGTTAATTACTTCCCTACGAAAGCAGAATGTGACACAAGATCAGTTTTAAAATGGGGGCCAACACACATGTGTGGGCTGCACTTGATTACAATACCTGATGTTCCCAAGCAGCCACTCATTAAATACTGCTTAACTTCTGTGATCGAGTAAGAACCAATGTTTTCAGCGGGATTTGACTAAGCATGACAAGGTTGTATAAAATGGTTGATTTGGTAGCTTTGGGGGTGGGGGGGCTTTGCCAGAAAATGGAGTTATTAGGGTCATGTAAGAAAAAGTGTTTTTTTTTTAAATTTAAAAAATTAAAATTTAAAAAAAAAAAAAAGAAAATTTAATTTTTATAGCAAGATAAAACAAAATCTGTTGGCCATTTACAACCACCATAATCCCCCATCTCCGCCAGATAAAAAAACAAAAACAAAACAAGCCTGAAAGTCAGACCATAGATGCACTATTCAAAGCATTTTAGAGTAGAATTTGTCATGCAGTTGAAACAAGATGTTCAAAAGGTGCCGATTTCAAATCTGTTGTATGACATTCACCATTTTCTGTTGTTATTACAGGAGAGCTCATTCAAAAGCCAAAATTGTATTTTCCTGCTAAATTGTATACCAGGGATTCTGAATGTGACAGCGTAACTCAGGAACCATCCTTGCATAGTTTATCCCAAATCGGACACAGACTAAGATCAAATTTTGTAAAATTGGCTGTCCAAATATGAAAAAAAAAAAAAAAACAATTTTTTGGGGAAAGTACATACTCTGAGCTTTCCAAAAATACATAGCTTTTGCTTCAAATAATAAAAGAAATCGAGCAGGTCTTATTTTTGCGACAATTCAGCCTGCACTATAATGTCTTTGATCTATTTTGGCCCAATTAGCAATGAATAAAATAATAATTATTTCACTGAATAAAGTAGTCTATGCATAACAAATTAAAGTACTTGATGCATAACCTTCATATTACAAGAAAACAATTTATTGCATTTAACCCATAAGAAGCCACTGTGACACCGATATCACATACAATTTAATTGATCTGCACAGTCTCTTATATAATATTATATCCTTGATTTTAACTCATCAAGTGTACTGTGACATCTAATGAACATCCTGGTGCAGTCACGTTACTGTGTGTCAATTTGCCTACCCAGAATCCCACATAATGTTCCTTCAAGTCGAAATGGGTCCGAGTTCTTTTAAACCGTATAGATTTTCTACTGCCAGATTGAAGCATCTAATATGCTTACAATCTAACTACAATGTAAGAATTTTTCTGTGGGCATGCACCACGATTACTCGACAACTGGCCAATATACGAAGTTGACATTCGCTATATTAGTCAACACAAAAGGCAGTGCAGTGTCGAGTTTGAAGTTTTTGGATTAGCGGTTCTTGAGAAATCTAATAAAAATAAATAAAACATTAAAAATTATAGATCTTTCTTCATAGTTTCTATAAATTATCTCCCTTGACTTCCAATCTTTAGAATTATCTAAATTTAGATATTTTATATCTAAATTGGCAACACCGAAGAGAAGTAACTGAATACTTGGAAACTGTATTGCATTTAAACCATTTACATTTTCTACTGCCAGATTGATGCATCCAATATGCTTACAATCTAACTAGAATTTAAGAAATTTCTGTGTGCATGCACTGCAAGTACTTGACAACTGCCATTATACAAAGTTGACATTCGCTATATATTAATTAGCACAAAAGGCAGTGCAGGGTCGAGTTTGAAGTTTTTGGATTAGTGGTTCTTGAGAAATCTAATAAAAATAAATAAAACATTAAAAATTATAGATATTTCTTCATAGTTTCTATAAATTATCTCCCTTGACTTCCGCTCTTTAGAATTATCTAAATTTAGATATAAAATATCTAAAATGGCAACACTGAAGGGAAGTAACCGAAAACTCTGAAGCTGTAGTTTTGTATGATGGATGGAAAATTATTTTACATGACAATTATAGCAGGCTGCTCCACACACCATAAAGTCTGACCCCTTCCAAACATGCACCTTTGGAACGGGAACTGTCCTAGTATTACTTAATTATGAAGAGCCAAGGGAAAATAAGTCAACACAAGAAGTTCACTAAGCAAGCAGAGCAACAATAATAATAAGATAAGCTGCTTTCACCGAATGACTAGCCCAAAAAGTTGACAAGAGAAGAAAGCAAGTGACTTTTCATTATATTTGGCTTATGAATATTTACAGAGGTCATTCTTTTTCAAGTGATCCCGACACCTCAATAGCAGATTATTTACCTCAAGTAAAAGACTTTTCTTCCTTTCTCTAAGAAGCTTAAGTTATAGCCCTTCCCTCCTCATCAACTTGCCTCAAGGAATTCCAGGTATGTCAGCTGATCAGTTTTTAGGCAAGGGAGATAATTCAGTTTAGTATAATTTTGAAAGACAACATTAGCACTAGTGGGTTTATCTCAAGATGACAAAGGGTTGCATAGTTGGAGGCTCTATTCCAAATACTTAGTGGGTTAGGCTTAACACTTACTTACATATGAAAAGACTTATTTTGCACAGACCAACAGAAGTTTTTCGCCAAAAGATCAGGTAAATTTTGAGTATGAGCATCAATCAACCATATGATGACTTAAGATATACTTTAGGAAACTCATCTATATATCTAAAGTTGTAAGATATGTATGTTTGTATTTTTATAGCTTGAGAACTATGTATCATAGACAAAAAATAAAACTATAATTGAATTCAGCATGTCTCAATCTATGCACAGCACATATTTTTAAGTTGAATTTAGAAAGAAAAAATAAATTTTTATAACAAACTATGAAAAATATTTTAAATTATTTTCAATTTCAGTGTTCTAAACATTATAAATATTAAAATTCAAAAATATTTTTTTTAAAAATCCTTAAAATTAACTTTTTTATGAACCTAGTTCCGTCTTGTATATTAGTGTATGCCCTCTGATGTACATGTTACAGCTGTTTAGGCCATTTTCAAAATCTTAACTGTTCTAATAATTTTTATAGATTTTTTACGTTTTTTTTCTACTCCAAGTGCTTACTTGCATATGTAAAGACTTATTGGTTACAGACCAACAGAATTTTTCCCAAAAGATCAGGTAAATTTTGAGTATGAGCATAAAATCAATCGTATGATGACCTAACATCCACTTTAGGCAACTCTCATTTATATATCTAAAGTTGTAATGCATGTATGTTTGTATTCTTATAGCCCGAGAACTACGCATCAGAGACAAAAAATAAAACTATAATTGAATTCAGCATGTCTCAATCTATGTACAGCACATATTTTTAAGTCGAATTTAGAAAGAAAAGTATTAATTTTATAACAATAAACTATGAAATTGAAAAATATTTTCAATTTCAGTGTTCTAGAGGTTATAAAGATTTAAATTATAAAACTTCAAAATTTAAAAAAAAAAAAGTTAAAATTAACATTTTTATGAACGTAGTTCCGTCTTGTGTATTGGTGTATGTCTTCTGGGTTATGTACATGTTACGGGTGTTTAGGCCATTTTCAACATCTTAACTGTTCTAATAATTTTTATAGATTTTTTTACATACAAAAATAAACCAGCTATCACCAGCAGTCAGTCAGTATTTTAAATAGCAGGTCATGTGTTTGTTCCCGGGGGTTGGGGAGGTTGCCATGTACAAATAATATCCAGCCTTCTGATATAGGTCAGGTTTTCAGCTAGTTATTTCATAAAAAGGATATTTGGTTCCAAAGAGTCTTAAGAGTATCACAAGAATTTTAAAAAAATCCTTGTATAAATAATCAGATTATTCATACAATATTATTAGAATTAATACTGTGGCAACTGTGGCTCAGTATTTTTGTGTGGATGAAATCACAGGACAATGGAATTTTCTGTTAAACCAGATGTTATGTTAAACCAGATGTTATGTAACTGACTTTTTGAGTTAGTGAGGTTTTAGTTTATTAAAAACTGTCACCAAAACTGTGAAAATAGGTTTGTGTTTTCAAGATGGTCTTGCTGACTGGGTATGTATCATGCGTATGGGCCACACCAATGGAGCTAGAGGGCTGAAAATTGCAACATTTAAAACACAAATT
>VCCN01005714.1:4138201-4148871 GCA_006491835.1 Architeuthis dux
AGATATATATCTGGAGAATCTAGATGTTTCTAGATGTTTTAAACTTGAAAATAAAGTTGGCAACACTGCCTTACTAGATTTTCACACAAGATAAAAAGTAGTGCATCTATGGTCTGATTTTTAGGCTTGTTTCTAACTAAACATAACACAGAGAAAGGAGCAGAGAAAAGCTCTGGTGGTGGGAGACATAGTTGAGAGTGGGGTGAGCAACAGAGTCAGGAGAGATGAATGAAGACCAGCTTGGCTCTTTGAAGGGCAAATATGGCACAGATCAGATCAGATCAGGCTCTAATCTAGTAGATCAGCGAGTTGTCAGCTGTGCTTATAGATCATAATTTAACACACACACACAAAACCAAAGGAGTCTGGTTAGTCACTCGATAGAAACCGTCACGTGACCGACATCTTTTAGCAGCATGCCGTATTCAGGGTCAATTAGAAAATGGGGTGATCAATGAATAAGTTACTTCTCTCGGCTTTTGTTAGACTGATCACTAAAAAAAAAAAAGGTCTGAATTTTCAAAAATCAAGCAAGCACAAACTAACGCCCAATTTAGCACAAAATTACGTTGCATATTGTATATTTTAGAGGGGAATTTTCAAAAAACATTTTCTCTACTCATCAAGGGGAGTGTGTGCGCAATGTTTCAAATTTCTAATATGAATGGTTAGGGCTGGGTGAAGCCTGGATACATAGATAGATACATAATAATTATAAAGACATTTATTAATTGAAAACCATGCTGCCAAAATACACGTCATACACGGTCACATGACAGTTTCTGTTATGTGACTAACCAGAACTGTCTGCTTTGATCAAACATTATACGGAACTCTTTGTTTAATTCCATTTGATTATTTAAATGATTTTTCGGACGATTGAACTCCTTTTTGTTGTTTGTGTTGTTAACACAGTGTCGGCCTAAACGTCAAATGTCCGAAGAACCATTTGAATATTAATGACCTTTCTCAAAACTATAGAAAATATCTCCATTTGATTAGGACTAACCAGACCTGTTTTATTCTTATGTTTAATATCTGTTACTGTGATTCAGTTTGATAAGTCTTTGAACATTTATGAGTTGCATCTGTCATGATATTGATCAAACAACTAATTAACTATTAATCAACACTACACACAACACTGGTTTATTGCTGGGTTTAGGTTATTCATGTGTTCTCACATTTATATGTATCTATGTGAAATCAAATGATGGATAATTTCATAACCGACAGAATATGATAATTATAAAGACATTTATTAATTGAAAACCTATAGTTGCACGGCACCGGTGTGAACAACTGCTAAACGAGCTGCCTAAATCATAAATGTGAATAAAGAAACGAGCTCCGTGCGGGGATCGAACCCGCATCCACCCTGGAAGCAACCTTATACAGAGCTTGTTTATTCACATTTATGATTTAGGCTGCTCTAGACAAAGAGTAAATCTTAAAATGTTCAGACCTCTAACTCCATTGGTGCGGCCTGTACGCGTGACACATACATAGCCAATGATAATCACTTGAAAACTAAAGAAACCTATGTTGACAGTTTTCGTTGACTGTTTCTAGCTGTAGAGGTGCACCAATAGTTGCAAGCAATCTGTAAGAGATCCATAGCTAATTCCAAGAGTAGATCTTTATAAATTCATCCAGCACCAGATAATTAAATGGTTCAAGCAACTGATAAGAATGGCAACTGAGCCACCAGCGTTCAGAGTCTACAATGTCAGAAGTTCAGGTGTCCGGGCAAGAAGACGAACTCGCAGGCGTTGGCTCGAGGGTGTGGCAGAAACGCCCAGAGGCGACCCACCAAGCTATGGACTGCCGTCACCATCTCTTCCATGTCACCTCAAGTGGAAAATAAAATAAATAAAGATCTTTTTAAGTAAACATTATGTTTGCAATTAATCATCATCAGCCATTATAAGTCCACTGCTGAACAAAGGCCTTCCATGACAACCAAGACTGCACTGATCTTTGCCATGTCTTACCAGCAAACTTTTCTATCTCTTCCCTCCATCTAGTGTCTGGTCTTCTCTTACTGTGTTTACCATCTCATGAGCACCAGTCGGTTAACCTTTTGTACCATCTGTTATTACTTCTTGCTAAGTGTCCAGCTCATCTCCATTTTTAATGAGAGCCAATTCAAGCTTGATTATTACTCCTAAGTGGCAGGTACATTTTGTAAATGAGGAACACTTCTTGAATTAGATTCTTTTTCCAATCTCCTTCCATGACAACCGAGACAGCGCTGACCTCTGCCAGGTCTTACCAGCTAACCTTTCTGTCTCACCCCTCCAACTAGTGTCTGTTCTTCTCCAGCGTTTACTGTACCATGGGCACCAGTCGGTTAACCTTTTGCTCCATTTGTTGTCATTTCTTGCTAAGTGTCCAGCCCATCTCCATTTTCCATGTGAGCCAATTCAGGCTTGATTATTACTCCTAATTTTGGAAATGAGGAACAAAGTTCAACACTTCTTGAATTAGGTTCTTTTTCCAATCTTCTTCCATGACAACCGAGACTGCTAACCTCTGCCATGTCTTACTGGCAAACTTTTCTATCTCATCCCTCCATCTAGTATCTGGGCTTCTACTACTGTGTTTACTGTCTCATGAACTCCACTCGGTTAACCTTTTGCTCCATTTGTCGTCATTTCTTGCTAAGTGTTCAGCCCATCTCAATTTTCAATGAAAGCTAATTTAGGCTTGATTACTCCTAAGTGGCAGGTACATTTGGGAAATTAGAAATGAGGAACCAAGTTCAAACCTTCTTGAATTAGATTCTATTGTACCGAGTCTTAAGTCAAGCGAAGGTCACTGTGTGGTGCACCCACAGTTGAAGGTGATTGATAATGAATAGTTTTCAAGGATTCAGTTAATTTCAAAGTGTTGTTTGTGGTCGAAGTACTGAAAAGGAGAACCAATTCCAATGCGTTTGAATCTCAGCCAAAAGTTGAGCAAAAGTAATCAAAAAAAGGCCAAACAACCACAAGAGAAACCACAAAAGAGCTGTGGTTTCCTCCAAATTTTCACGATTCCAAATGTGTGAAACCAATAGAAAAGTACATTGTCATTACAAATGTTCTCTCAAGGAAACATTAATTAAGGAAAAGTTTTCTTTATAAATAATGGTTATTAATGCCGGGTGGCAGGAAGCCCAGTGCCACCTGTTAGCACCCAGGATACCCATAGTTGTAGTAATTATTGGACACTTCCCAGAAAATCTGATCACTTTATTTGTCTTCTAGTTGCTTTTGATTGGTCCTTAAATCCTCTTAGTCTTAGATAGAAGTCAATAGATTGTGTTCAGGACCTATCAAACTGTTATAGTCACTAGTCAGGAAACACTAACAACTTCTTGCTATTCCTGACTTGTGGGGGAGCAGTAATGAATGAATGACAGATTTAATTCAAGTGAATAGAAAAATGTCAATGCAGAAAGATTTAAAAACAAAGATTAACATTTAACACTTACTTTCATATAAGACAAAACTGACTGCTTCAGGGTCAAACTCCACTCCTATTCTGATAGATGATTACTGCAACTTTTGTATTGTATATATAATGAATAAAACAATTATGAAAATATATATTGTTTAGTATAAATGTATTTATTTATTAGAATGAAATAAGCCCTTGTGTATTCGTAACATCAATTTTCTTAAGGCTTTTCCAATTTGACAGCATTCATTTCCTTACAAAAACAGCCTAAATTCAATAAACTAAAACTGTCAACCTCAACATAGATTTCTTCATTTGTTCTGTGTTGCGCGTACAGGCCACTCCAATGGAGCTAGGGGGCTGAAAATCTAAATATTTATTCCTTATTATTAGGTTTAGAATGAAGTTTGTTTTTTTTTGTTGAAAATTCACCCCAAAAGTCAATTATATTGTAAGTTTATGCTAAATTGGTCCCTGACTGTGTCCAGCAGCATTCATGGTTGTGTTTTGAAAATTCAAACATTTTAGTGATCCCCATGACCACACAAAGGGCAAGAAAAGTAACTTATTCATTGATCACCCTTTCTTCCAATTTTTTTTTTATTTTTCTCACACTCAACACGGTATGCTGCCAAAAGACAGTGGTCACATGACAGTTTCTATTGAGTGACTAACCAGACCTGATTTAGTTTTATTATATTTGTATTTTTTTTATACCCAAGAAATCAACCAACATTAAATCCTCCATACTTTATCTGTAATAATTAATCACTGCTACCCACAACACTGGTTTATTGCTGGGTTTAGGTTATTCACGTGTTCTGACATTTATATGTATCTATCTATTTATCCGGACTTTGCCCAGCCCTAACGGTTTATAGTAGAAACTTGAAATGTTACGCATGCACACGCACGCACACACTTCAATGAGTAGAGAAAATGGCATTTGTTTTTTGAATATTACCCCCCTAAATATGTTTTTAGTTGGGGTTCAATTTGTAATGTAAGTTTATGCCAAATTGATCCCTTAGTTTGTGTCCAGCAGCATTCTCACTTTTTTTTGACAATTTGGACTATTTAGTGATCACTGCCCACCACCACTGTTTAATTACCACAACACTGGTTTAAATACTGTTGCTGGGTTTAGGTTATGTGTTTAGATATTTATATGTATCTATGTATCTTCACCCAGCCCTAACCGTGCATAATAGAAACTTGAAACTTTGCACAAATGCTCCTCTCAAGGAGTAGAGAAAATATTTTTTGTTTTTTTTTAATTTCCCCTCCAAAATAGGTTTTTTGTGGGGGGTTCAATATGCAATGTAAGTTTATGCTAAATTGATCACTAGTTTGTGCCCGCTTTTTTTTTGAAAATTCAGCTAAACTTTTTAATTGATCACCCCCAACACAGCATATATGGGTGGCGGTGATTCATAATTTCCCTTGGAATGCTAGTTCTAGATGTGTTAAGTGAGCTAAGATGAACCAAAACAAAAACTAAAGATTTGTTCCATTCGGTGCTTCGAGAAGACTTTTTAAATAAGGCATTAAAACCTCTACATTGCTTTTAATTTTTTCTAATTCATCACTTACTTTGAGGTCATAAGACAAGTTCATAAAATGGTAGCAAGTCAGTACACAAGACCTTCTACTAAAAGTTATTACAGTTATAAGAATGATTAACCTTCTTAAGTATAGTACTAAAAGCCCTAATGAAGAGCTTGTAGACAAGTAAAGAAACCAACAGGAAGAGACTAACTACTTACACTAAAAAAGAGAAGGAGACCGCAACCTTGGTTGAGATTGGTCTGTTTTTTGTCTTGTTCAATCTTATTTATAGACCACCCACCATTCTTTCTTGGCCAATTCGAAAGAAGAGAGTCACACTCAAATCTTCCAATCAGACATTATTATTTCACCCCCCTTTCCCTTTTTCACCCCTTTACTTTAACACCATTTTATACCTTCTCTATCAGTGTTTATGGCTTTTTCTTGGCCTCAATTAAAAAACCAAGAATCTGATGCAATTGCGAAGAGAGTCTAAGATAACAATGCCAATTCTTCAGCATAAGCTGGACATATAGAAGCACAGGATTTATTATTATTACTTGCTCTGTGGAAAGTCCAGGGTTGTTAACGACTAAGATGTCATCATTACTCTCTCTCTCTCATGTATATCTCTGCAATAAAAAGATAATGTTGTTCAGGTAATGTATTACATTCTTTGCAGCCAGAGTCACACCAGCTTGGAACAGCCTTAGTCAGGAAACAGTAGAAGCACCATCAATAAATACTTTCAAAACCAGGCTAGCGAAGGATTCAGAAAAATAAGGATTCGCAGTACAGCTACTGCTTTTCATATTGAACACTAAAAACATTTGGTTAAGGGTCTAATTACCCTAATGACCAAAGGACCTATACTAAAGATAGTTACTGAACAGTACCTATCAGATGTATGGGGTCTGACAGAACCAGTTGTGCTGCCTTGATGTAACTTGGCAACCAATCAGAGGAGACCTTACTGCACATGCATGTACAGACTCTTCCTTAGGGTTACTCAGACAGCAGTGAGGTGAACTTGCGCAACAGTCAGAATTAACAACTGAGTGAGTAGAACTGCCTGCCCAGTCCAGATTTGGCTCCCTGTGACTTTTGGTTTTCCCAAAGCTAAGAATCACCATTGAAAGGGAGGAGATTTCAAACCGTGGACGAGATTAAGGAGAATGCGCCGAGGCAGCTGACGGCGATCCTGAATCAGAACTTTGCAGACTGTTTTGAAAAGTGGACGGGATACCAGGATTAGTGTGTGAGGTCTCAAGGAGAGTAGTTTGAAAGGGAGTAAGGCACCATTGTGTTAGGTAGGCTATTTTTTTGTTAATATTAAATGGCTGGATACTTTCTGGACAGATGTATCTATAAGGCAAATGAAACACACACCACCAACAACAACATATATATATTATATATATGATAATTATAAAGACAATTATTAATAATTAATTGGGAACCCATATCAGTGTTAGTGATTGCTAAACGGGTGGCCTAGATCGTATAAATGAATAAAGAAACAAGCGCCGATCCCGAGCTGATATGGGTTCTCAATTAATAATTAATAATTGTCTTTATAATTATCATATTCTGTCGGATATGAATTTTCAGGCCTTAGACTTGTGAGAGAGGAGTAGTGAACAAATGACAGTGATAGTGAAGGTTAAGTCCCTTTTTTTTTCACCATTCAGGCATAAACACCCTCTTCCATCTTTACCCTTGTTCATTACATTGCAAGGGTGGATAAGGAGGGGGGGGATAAGAGAAAGAATGAAAGAAGCGAGAAGCGAGAAATCGTTACGGTTTTCTATAGCTTGCTCTATTTTATACGATGTTAGTCGTCTTTCACCTATCACTTGCCCATACCCACCCGCAGTTATTGAAGCTTGGTTGGCTTTCTTGGACCCGACCACCCGTGCTATAATGGGAGACGCCTGTATTGAAGTATTTAAAGAGTGATAAACAGAACTTGAAAAATAAGGTCTGTTCTTAATAAAAACTTGTTTAAAATAGGTCATGACTATTATTGAAGGAATCTAGGGAAAGAAGTATAATGCCTATAAACAATCAAGAACAATACCTGTTCTTTGTAAGAGCATCTTCAAAAGAGCAGGTATTTATTTTCATTGAGATCATTACTCTTATTACTTTAAAGGAGCAAATAACCAAGAAGTATATGTTTTTAAGAGTTTTAGATAAATATGACTCCTGTTCCCATGAGTCATATTCATAAAGACAAGTTCTAAAATCAAACCATCTGAATATCTGATGTTAATAAGAGCACAGAGTACATTTGAATATTGTAATTAAAATTTTGAACAACTCTTTCTTCTATCCTAAGCCAATGTAGGCCGATAATGCCCATCCTAATTGATTCATATTTCCTACGTTTCAGAGGGGGGAGGGCTCTATTTACAATGTAAATATAATGCTAAACTGAACTCATACACTCCGTTTAATACTATACATATATATTCTATTATTTGTCAGGATTATTATATTATATATCAATTATATAAAACAAATGGCTCTGTCACTGCTCACCTTTAAACATTGGTGCAGCTCAACCAAATTTGGCATGCATACTTAATGGACTTAGGGGAATGTTTTAAAGTAAAACGTTTAGATAGGGGGGGTGTTCTATTTACAATGCAATTATAATGCTAAAACTGAACCCATACTTTCCGTTAATACATAAGCCTGAAACCGCCCGATAGGTCAGGTTTCAGCTAGTTGGAAATAAAATAGTAGCTACTGACAAGACTCATCCCACACTTTGGGATCATGTCTCATGGACATCGCCCTAACCACTTGGGCCATGGAAGAGTCAATGATGTTCAGTCTAGCAATTGAACAGTAGACAGACCCAAAGTGTTGTGGAAAAAAACCAAAAACAAGTAATCCATACATATAAAACACAATGTGTATCCATATATATATATATATATTGGTAACACTTTTCAGTGAGTACACAGATATACTTTGATCCTAGGCAAAGCGCACAGATACTCTGATTTTAAGCAGATGTGCCAATCCATATGTAAATAATCCTGTAATTTTTTCTGGGTACTATATGCTAGTAAAATAATAGAATTCAAAGGAGGTTCTTTTCCATTCATATAGTGTGTTTGGTTACTATGAATCGGTTACCAGTTGAATACTTGTAGATACTCCAATGAGTTTTTACAGGAAGATCTCATACATCTGGTGCCCGTTTCCCTTTATAGGTCTTGTCATTCTGAACATTTTGATACCTCATTTGCCTCTTTACTCCTATTAGTTCACTAATTATGATTATGTATTCATTTGCAGACTTGCAGCAAATTGAACACTTACAAAAAATGGCCTTTTCAACACCCTGAAAAGCCATAATTTTTAATATGTAGACATTGTGTACTTCCTTAAATTTATTTATTTATTAACATTTATTTTTCTACTAGATGATATTGGTTCCAAAGACATACATAGAAAGAGGAGGTGTCACCAATCATTTATTTATAGACACCTTTTATTTCGACCACAGTAAAAAACCGTCACAGTGTAGTTTGGGCACTGTAAACACATTAAATTGAAAATTCGCTGTAAAATTCCTTTTAAGTCAAACGGTGACAAATAAGACACCAACAGATTCAGAATTGGACATTCTTTATTATGGCATGCATAACAGTTTTGTATTAGTCAACATTATGGAGAATGAACACTTGAGAAACAGGAGAAAATTAGTGTTACTATGACATTTTCGCCCCAAAAGCTGACTGTTTGGACTACCTAATACTTACCTGTTGCAATCAAAACAGAATTATGTCACGATTCTAAAGTTATTATTTACATATATCGCTGACCTACTTTTCTGCTAGTCAGTAGTAGAAACACAAAAGGACAAGAGTTGCTGAGCATTTCATAATTTAAAGATTTCTATTCAAATTATTATATATCTTGGGCAATCACCATGGTTTATTTAGTTCAGAGTTGTCAAACATGTGGCCTGTGAGCCACACCTTTGTTTTTAAGAGCTTCAGAGCACAAGAGTTGAATAAATTTACATTCCTTATTTTTATATTACTCGCCTAATATGTGATTGCAAATTTCTAATATTTAGGTTATCTGGTCCGCATACTGTGTACTAACATTACATTTGGCTTGGCATATTAAAAAAGTTTGATATGCTTGGTTTAGTTGTTACAGTGCTAATTTCACAGGCCATTGCTAGTGAGTTCATTCTTCATGAACATGATCTTATGACAAAGTTGGATCAGTTCAAAGATTTCTATTGAATTGCATAAGAATCAAAAATCTGTCCAAGTTTATCAGATTTCCTTTCTTTAGTTATCAGAAACTTATTTCAGTTAATATTTTACCCAGACATTTGTTCAACCACTTTCAGGGCATTTTAAGCATATTTGCTCTCTAGAGAAAATTACACATGACCTAATGCCAAATCGAGATTATGTCTAGCTAAAGAACCCTTAGTCTTGCTGTGAAATGAAGAAAAAACTAGCATTCCAAGGGAAATTATGAATCACTGCCACCCATATATGCTGTTAGGGCTGATCAATTAAAAAATTGGAAAAAGGGATGATCAATGAATAAGTTACTTCTCTCATCTTTTGTTGGGCTGCGGTCACTAAAAAAGGTCTGAATTTTCAAAAAAACAAGTGGATACAAACTAGTGATCAATTTAGCATAAACTTATATTGCATATTAAAACCCCCTCTAAAAACCTATGGTGGGGGGGGGGGGTTAAAAACACACACACACTTTTGCCCTACTCATTGAGGGGAGAGTTTGTACAAAATTTCAAGTTTCTACTATGAACAGTTAGGGCTGGGCGAAGTCTAGATACAAAATAAATGTCAGAACACATGAATAACCAAAACCCAGCAATAAACCAGTGTTGTGGGTAGAAGTGATTAAAAACTCCCAACCAAATAGCAGAATTCTATTCTTGGGTTTCACACATTTTGGCAAAACATTTCTTTAATCTAATTAGAAATATTAGTATGGGCCAAATTGTGTTGGATACACAGGCTCTCATACGATCACCAAAGTTAAGCAATGTCAAGCCTGGTCAGTACTTAGATGGGTGACCATCTTTCTAAGTGATGGAGTAAGGATGTTGAACGATTTACTTTTGAGGCCAATTTTCTGGGAGTTAAAGCTCACTTCTTCCATTCTCTAAAGCCTCATTAGTATTTAGTACTACTATTTTGAATAATAGATCAAGCTTTACTTGACCCTCTAACCGTATGTAAGGCATGAAAAGTTAGCAGGCACATAGCACTGTTCTACAATATTGTAAATACAAAAAATAAATTAGATTCATACAATTATAATTACAAAAATCAAAAATACACTTATTACTGTATTTCTCAGCTGGTAAGATACTACAACACAAGTGGTAAGACTCACCCTATAATTAGATAGGCTTATATTTTATATCAGTGGGCTGTGAGTGCTTGTGTCATGAATGAGTTTCATGAGGGTTGGCAAACTCCTCCCTACAACTTGACCTTCGAGTGCTAAGCCACCAGGGGGATTTTGTTCATTTTTGATTTCAGGAAAAGAAAAGTGCCCCTTTTCATCACTGAAATACAATAATTTATGAAAACTTAAATTTAAAGAAAAATCTTTTAGATATACTTATACTACTCTAGCAAGCCCACAGATAAGTACACCCC
>VCCN01005714.1:4160185-4174260 GCA_006491835.1 Architeuthis dux
CTGTACATGCACATTTTCATTAAATTTTCTAAAAATTAGATATTTTTGGCCACAATGAAATTATCTATTTCTATACTATTTTGATAGCAGAGATTTGTAAACTGTTTTCATTCATAAACTAATGAATGTATATGGCACTGAGGGTCTGCAAGACAGAAAACCTTCTCAAATCTGTTCTCTAAGTCAAGCCATGATATACAGTGGGTGCAAAAAGTATTAGATACATTGCAAAGTTTATTTTAACAGCCTCGAAACTGACAGATTTGGTGCCAAGATTAATATCAAAACCATTAAAAAAAAAAAAAAAAAAAAAAAAAAAAAAAAAAAAAGAAAAGAGAAATACAAAACAAGATTGAACATTGAAAAGTTATATACAAAAATCTGAAATCTTTGGTCCAAATTCTGTCAATTTTGAAGGTGTATGTTAAAATACACTTTTTGTAATGTATCAGATACTTTTTGCAAACTGTATATATCTCAGCTTATAAGCAAAGACCTCAATTTATGTTTGGTAAGATAACTCAGTTTGTCAAGTCAGTTTAACTATTAGTAAAAATAAAACTGATGCAATAATAACCATTCAAAATACCCTCATACAATCATCACTGAAGTAAACAGGATTATTTTTATACTTGAAAGGCCGAATACTAGTTTTAGGTTTCAAATAGTCCAACTGTATTTTATAGTGCATAAATAACATCAAGATAGATAAGTTTGAGTTTGTTAATGTTAGTATTGCCAACATTTTCATATCTTGCCTACCCTACTGTTTTGCTGCTTTGGCTGACTTGTCTACTACATGGAAGATTTTTTGTTGGTGTGTGTAGGGGAGGGGGGCACCTGCTGTAGAACAATGGTTGGAAAGCCAGTCTTACAGACAATTGCAGTGAATTTGATCTAAGAGGATTATTGTGGTTGTTTTTTTTGCATCTTTGGATTTCAATTTAGACTTTCAGAAGGATTTTAAAACTAGTCTGGTTAGTCACTCAATAGAAACCGTCACATGACCATTGTCTTTTGGCAGCATGCTGTATTGGGGGTGATCAATGAATAAGTTACTTTTCTCGCCTTTTGTTTGGCAGTGATCACTAAAAGTCTGAATTCTCAATAAACAAGCAAACACAAACTAAGTGATCAATTTAGCATAAACTTACATTGCAAATTGAACTCCATTAAAAACCTATTAAGGGGGGTAATTTTGAAAAAACAAAAAACGTTTTTTCTAGACATAAGGAGATAATGTTTAAATTTTCAGCCCTCTAGCTCCATTGGTGCGGCCTGTACGCGTGATACATACATAGCCAGCCAGACCAACTCAAAAACTGAAGAAACCTATGTTGACAGTTTCTAACTAGACTCAGAGAGCACATACCTGTGGTGACACCATTGTGCAGTGCGGACATATAGCAATGCTGTAGGGGAGGTAAACGTGTATGGATCCACCCCAAAATTCAATCACTCCTTCCATATTCCACAAAATTCATTGAGAACTTTTGGAGATATTGTGTGGAAAGACAAAAAGACACGGTAATAGATATACCTCTCAAACTTCATCGACAGGGGTAATGAAGAAGAAAGAAAAAAGATTAGGAGACCAATGTTGTCGGGGTGCAGGGTTAGGGTGAATGAATTGAAGAGCTATTGAAAAAGACTTTCAGCTTGCAGGTGCCTCGAACAAGATAAGAAGGAGCATGAAGAGACAATGAAAGCGAACTGAAGGAGGGGGCAAATGAAGTATGTTTATAAGTAAAGAGTAGACAAAACTGGAAACTGGAGTAACATCTTTGTAGCTGCACCTAATGGCACAAAGAAAGCGGACAGGACTGGGGCGTGGAGATTGCTATTCTTCATCCAACAAGAATTTGTTCATAGCCACAAGTATCAGCGCAAAAAGGAAGGAATCAATAAGTAGATAAATAAGTAGAAGACCAAACTGAAACAGGTGGAAAGCAAAGAGTTCAAGTAGGACTTTATCTAATTACACTTGAACAACCAAAGGAAGTCAAAGAAAAGGGTTACACATTACAGATCAAATACTGTAATACTGGTTTCTTATTAGTACTATTACGTATATTATTACAGGAATAACTTGATGTAGTACGGTTACGGTATTGCTGTACAAATTAATGTAACAAAGTATAAGCTGAAAAAGAAAAACACATTAAATTATAATAAGACCATGAACAGTGCAGGTTTTGTTGTACGGTTATGGTATTGCTGTACAAATTATTGTAACTAAGCACAGGAATATCTTGAATAGTGCGGTTTTGATGTAGTACAGTTAAGGTATTGCTGTACAAATTAATGTAACTAAGTATAAGCTTAAAAACAAAACACATGAAATTAAAATTAGTGATGTACCAGAATATCAATCCGGTTGGATATCAGGCGGCGGATACACAAAAAACAAACATTAAATTATAATAAGACCTTGAACAGTGCGGTTTTGAACAGTATGGACAATTCTGGAACATTAACCACACTGATCAAGGTATTTAGTTATTATTTTTTTTACCACTACCACTACCACTACTACTACTACTACTGCCAAATCGCATTAGATACACCGGTTCTTGTAGGAGTTGAGCCTGGTCAATACCTAGATGGTGACTATTTGGGCAGTGTTGCCAACTCTTGAAATGTTCATATCCAAAATTGATGCAAAAAATATCCAAAGATATCTTGATGTTCCAGAAAATTTTCTAAAATACACTACATTTTATTAAGTTACTGCAACAAAATATAAAACATTACACTAAAAATTTAAATGACTAATTATATTAAGCCCTCCTCACCATAAGCAAAATATCTAAAAAGAGATTTTGGATAAAATATTTTTCAAAAAAAGAATTTCGAGATTTTGCCAAAAAGAATCTAAAAATATCGGAACCTCATTAAAAAAAAATATCTAAATGGATATCCAATATCTAAAAACAATTTCTTAGATATAATATCTATATATAAAATATCTAAGTTTGCAACACTGCGTCTGGGGATACCAGGTGCTGTAACAAGCTGAGGAGGCATCTCTTGCAGCCATGATCATCTCTAAACGTACTGAACACTTCTTTCCTTTGGAAGCTTTCAGCATGGGTGGAACTTGGGCAGAACACTTCCTCAATACTAACTGCCCAGGCATAGCAGCTCATGAAGTGCTAAATACATTTTAGAGATCAGCACCTCCACAGCTGGTTACGGCAACTAGTATTTCCAGACGGTCACCCATCGAGGTACTGACCAGGCTTGACCCAAAAGATTCTCCGGACGAATCCTGAGCTAATGGTGATCGCCTCCTGACCCACTGGCCAAGATATCCTGTGCAACTTCTCCCAGGACGATACCGAGCATGCCACAAGGACCCCCAAAGGGCCGTGGTTCTCTGAACTTCGAGGTCATGGCTATTTGATCTTAGCCGAAAAGTTGCGAAGCGATCTTTTCATAGCTAAAATAGTTATAGTAGATGAAAACAGGATGGCTAAAAGGACGGCAGTGTTTGTGCACCATCTTATAAAATTCCTCTAGGAGGCCCTGACTCAGAGCATTGTACTAGAACCAAAAAGGGTTTATACGTCAATGCGGGCAGGTGTGAACTGAAAGCTATACTGATAACACAGAAGAGGATAGTTTTTGAGATTCACTGAGAACTTTTGGAGATAAGATATCGTGCGGACGGACGGATGGATGGATACAGGGTAATAATACATATACCTCTTACCAGAGGTAAACAATTAAGACATCTACTTTTCTGTTACTATCTTAAATTTTAGGCAACCATGAACTTGACTCAATTATCTTATAGTACACTTAATAATTTTGTTTGAACCAGAAAAAGAAGAGGAAATGAAAGCCAGCTCCTGTTGTTCTGTTCTAAGATAAGAGAATGTGTTTGCATGAATTTAAGAGTTAATTAATGCAAAGAAAATAGAATGTAAATTTCAAGGAAAATAACTTCTGATTGAAATTATCTCCCTTTAACAATTTGGTGAATTTTAAAATCTGTTATTCAATTCACAGAAGAGTTCTATTTTTAATGCTATTTATAGAAGAGTTCCACTGTCAATTACATGCAGATTATGAATTTAAGAGTTAAGCATGAATTCATAGCCAAATGAATAATTAGACATTTTAGAAACCTTCTACCAAAACTGTCAACATAGATTTCTTCAGTTTTTAAGTTGGTCTGACTATGTATGTACAGGCCACACCAATGGAGCTAGAGAGCTGAAAATTTAAACATTTACTCTTTATTAGAAAAAACGTTTTTTGTTGTTTTTTTTAACCCCCAAATAGTTTAGGTTGGCAAAAATTTTAAAGGCTTTTTGAAAATGAAATCAGGAGAAACAAACAAGAAATAAAAAAAAAAATGAACACTTGAAGGAAAGCTAAATTCAAGATGGCTACGCTTTGCTCACCTTTTGACATTTTTGCTATTGTTAAAATAAAGAATCTGCAAGGCAATTTTACAAGACATTTCAAGTTGAAGGCGGATCAATTCTTTTGCTCCACTTTTTTTGAGCTACTCCTTCCCAATTCCAACGAGCTGTGGCTGCTCAAGGTTATTCAGAATGACACCAGCAGATTTGCAACAGAACACTGTCAGGCAGCGACAGAAGCACAACATTTCAGAATGATTCCATTAGAAGGGAAAATCTTTGCTAGAGAAATAAACAAGTAGAAGAGTAATAGAATTTCTACTGCTAATGTGTTGTCATTTGGAAAAGAAAAAATAAGTCTGAGAGTCAGACCATGGATGTGCTAGTTCTTTTCTTGAGTGAAGATCTAGCAAAGGCAGCGACCCCACTATCATCTTACACAGACCGCAACTTCATTAAATATGCCTTTCCACTTTCAGAATAAATGCTTATATTTTAGTGATGCCAACTTTATTTTCAAGTTTACATCTAAAATGGAGTCATCTAGATTCTACAGATATATATCTAAAATTTAGAAAATATATTACATATTCAAATGGTTCTTCAGACGACAAGTACTAATATCTTTTTTATGAATCGACAATACACAGCTAGTACAAATCACACAACTTAAAAGAAATATCGTTTTCTGCCTTTCTCAGCAGCAAAAATATGTTACTTGGTCAATATTTTCGCCAACAAACACTTCATCATGGCCAGCTGATGGCAAACACTTTTCGCATGCTTTGTGAGCCGATGTGTCTTTCCAGTTTTCGAAAGTAAAAATGTTACTATTGTAAAATGGTAGTTCAAGGCGAAGTTACCAATGTAAATATAGTTATTTTCTATAGTTTTGAGAAGGGTCATTAATATACAAATGGTTCTTCGGACGATTAAACTCGTTCTTGTTTTTTGTGTTGTAAACGTTTCTGCCGATCCATTCTTCGGCCTTCTTCAGGTGTAAAATCCGAGTGTGATGGGTTAAACAGAAATTATGTTTAGAAGGAGTTCAATCGTCCGAAGAACCATTTGAATATTAATGACCCTTCACAAAACTATAGAAAATATATTACATATTATTAAGAAATTAAATATGACTTTAATCTTTAACATTTATTTCATTAAATATTACTTAATTTATTAAAAAATATTACTTATTTTATTACTATAAATTAAATAAAAGTATTATTTATTTTATTAAAAAATCAGGTAAATAGCAATTTCTGACATCTTTATGCAACCAAACAAATCTAGATTTAGATAAAAAAAAACCCCCATCAAAATTGGCAACACTGAACAAAGGACAAAACTAACATTTCGATATGACTGTCAGCGATAGCGATCGCTGCTAGGGCATGTAAAAATGAGTAATCTGAAAGTGGAAAGGCATATTTAATGGAGTTGTGGTCTGTGTAAGATGACAGTGGGTAGACACGTGGGACATAGAGAACAGAGAACAAAGAAAACCCTTGCTATAACGAACTCGTGGATCCATCCGAATGAACTTTAATAAATGTGGTGAACATCTGCCCCTGACAAAAGGAAGCAACCCTCAAATTGTTTCAAAAACTGTTTCGTGGCACCAAAAAACTTAACTTTTTAACAGAATAAAAATTATTTGTTGTTTTGCCGAAAAAACCCCAAAAAAAACCTGTAAAAAAAAAAAAAGTAACCCACAAATTTTTTATCTCATTTTCCGATAGAAAGAAGCCAGAAGCTTACTTCTCTTTACCATTTTGCAAACAATAAATATTGGCCTAAGTTGAGAGAAGCTCCATTAATAATTAAAGTGAAACTTCAATATAAGTGCAGTCATAAAAGAAAGGCATTTTGTTAATTATCTCCATTTGAGGAACATGTGGGTTGCATCCTTTTGTCAGATAGGGGCAGACATGTGGCCTATATAAATGTGTACCGATTGTTTTTATTTAAAACTAACTGAAAATACACGTCCTCTGGGTGGTTATCTCTACCATATGGAGCCTACCGCCATAAAACATTAAATCATTACTTAACTGTAGGTTTTACATACTTTTATATTTTTAAATATGGAAAGGACCTGACAGAAGTCGAGTCCCGTGGGCTCAGGATTCGCCCTGAGACCTCAATTTCAGAAGCTCTTAAGTTTGTCCTACGATGGTCACAAGGACAAAGGGAATTTTAAAAATTATTATTCACCTATTATGTAAAATTATATGAATACCTACTAAAAACAAAATTGAAGCCCTATTGAAATAAGTGCAGTGAATGTAAAAGAAAAAAAAATATTGAATAATAATTTTGACTTGCTTAGTTTTAGTTAAACAAAAGACAAAAAACAATAGCTGTTTGTGCCTTAAGTACTTTAAAATTCTAAACATTACTTTTATTAAGCTCTTGAAAGGCTTTTCTTTGGTTAAGAAATCACGTAATTCTTTGGAGATTATAGTCTGAAACCATCTAGAGTGAAATATCTAAAGCCTACAACCGTTTTCTTTTGGAGGGGGAGAACCATTGTGACAGAGGTTAAGCAAATCTTCATTGTATATAAAAAGATTTTATAGAACTGTACATAACATTAGTCATTTGCGTGAAGAGATAAGGTCGAAAAAAGAACGACAGACAATGGTTAGTGCTGGGAGAAGTCCAGATACATAGTTACATATAAATATCAGAACACATGAATAACCTAAACCCAGAAATAAACCAGTGTTGTGGGTAGCAGTGATTAACAATAGCTAAATTTATCATCTATCTGTAGTGCAAGGTAAAATTAAAACAGCTTTTAGTGAACTTATTTCATAGTACTTGTACATTATAGTCAAATCAGTACAATTGGATATACCAAACAATGTTCCTTAAATGCAGCAAACTAGCGTACTACTTATTTACCGAATATGGGGCAACCATTGGGTATAACAAACTTTCGGCTTTAACAACAACCCCCTCCCCCAATTAGTTTGTTATAGTGAGGGTTTACTGTAGTCAAAAGCCAAGCTGACATTTTATACTAAAGAGAAAATAGTTTTAAAAAATTGAAGCAACAAGAATAACATCTTTATTTTTAGCACTGAATTCTATTAAAAGATAACACAATATAACTAAAGAAAACCTATGAATAAAATTATGAATCACTGCCACCCATATATGCTTTGTTGGGGGTGATCAATTAAAAAGTTGGAAAAAGGGGTGATCAATGAATAAGTTACTTCTTTCACCTTTTGTTGGGCTGTGATCACTAAAAAAGGTCTGAATTTTCAACAAAAAAAAAGCGAGCACAAACTAGTGACCAATTTAGCATAATCTTACATTACATATCAAACCCCCCTCTATTTGGGGGTAATTTTTAAAAAAAACCCAAACATTTCCCTACTCATTGTGGGGAGAGTGTGTATGCAAGATTTCAAGTTTCTACTATGAACGATTAGGGCTGGGAGAAGTCCGGTTACTTAGATACATATAAATATCAGAACACATGAATAACCTAAACCCAGCAATAAACCAGTGTTGTGGGTAGTGGTGATTAACAATAACTAAATTTATCATCTATCTGTGGTCCAAGGTAAAACTACAAGAGCTTTTAGTGAACTTATTTCATAGAACTTGTACACTATAGTCAAATATGTACAAAATGAGTAATAATTTGAATGATTTAAAATGAAGAAGCAGTGACTAGGAGGAAGAAAAGGAATGAATTAAAATTCTGTTAAAAGTGTGCCCGGTCGTTTTGTCGAATTATGTGTCATTGACACACAAGTCAGCTGACAACAGTTTCATCATGTGGACGATTCAGAGACAACCTGCTTGATGATCAGTTTTGCTGAATTGGCTTTTCACCGACTGCTGTTTCGTCGAATACCTTTTAATACCTTTTAGAAAAAAAACAACAACAAAAAAACAGTGAAGTTTCTGAAAAATTATTAACCAATAATAATAATAATAACAAACTGCAGTCGGCTGACTGTGTCAGTGACATGTCATTCGACGAAACGACCGAGAACCATTAAAAGGACACATCTTGGGTGGGGACAGAAACATGGTGATCATATTAATACAAGTTATGTTATCTAAATAATGTAATTAGGAACCCTGCTGCTATGTTTACATAACTAGGTAATCCCTGTGAAAAAATTCACGGATATACAGGTTTACCCGCTATCCAAAAGTAGAGAATTCCTATAAAAGACTTTTGTAAGCTGAAATAGCATAGCAAAGAAGCAATTACCATTAATTTATATTGGAAAAAATTTTGAGCATTCCCAAACTCCAAAAATGATGTGGATGGTACATCAGGATGGGTCATCGGAGGTTGTGGTGGTTCGAAAAACAGGGATTACCTGAATTTGAATTCTATAAGATGATTTTTTTTTAAAGAAAAACTAAAAAAAAAAATTGGAAGAGTCCATCATTCAAAATTGAGTAGGAGATATTTTTATCTGCAAAATTGTTACCTTCAGATGGAAGAGTCTATGATTATAGATAGAGAACCAAGAAAATCACACTGTTCATTATATAAGTAGATAAGTGGAAGAGTCCATGGTTATGGACAGAGAACCAAGAAAATCACACTGTTCATTATATAAGTAAATTCTTTGTGTCCTTTGCAGAGGATCATAGTACTCATTAAAGTACTTGGAGTAGCAATGGCATAGTGGTTAATGTGCTGGTCAAGCAAACAAAAGTAATTTTGTTAATCAAACATCGTCTTGTGCTAGGGCTGGTCACTCACAAATACTAAGCGAGTCTGGGGGCAGTCAGCTAAGAGCAGTTCATTATTATTAGTAAATTATTTTTCAGAAATTTCAGTTGTGTTTTTTTTCACCTTTTGGTACAAAAAAATATTCGACGAAACGGCAGTCAGCAAAAAGCCAAGTTGTCAAAACTGATGTTCGTCAAACAGGTCTGCCCCAAGAGGCTTGTATTGAACCTCTACCTACAGACTCGCTAAATTTCGAAATTGAATGCTATTCCAATGCCTGTGTTGTGCAAGTCTCTGAGATAAAGCTCAGATTATCTCCCCTTCTAGTCAAATTTGGCAACCCTTGACCATGGTATATCAAAGAACTGTTTTACCAATTATTTATTTATAAGATTATAAGATCAGAAAGACAGTCAGACAGAGAGCACACCACACAGATTCCTTCCCCACATCTTGGAGAAAAAGAAGAAAAAAGTAGCAACTATGATTTTCTGGTTCCACATTTTAAACATTCAGGCTATTGAAGTCGAATAAAACTAATTTCACACTTCATACCTCCTGGTTGCTGCTACTGGCTTTGCAGACGTATCAATCAATTAGGTAAAAAACATTGAATAAAAGATGTCATTCCTTGTAGAAAATGTAGATATTGATTTGGCATATAAATATAATCCATCTAGCATTAAATTCAAGGTTTTTTTGTCAGAGTAGTATTTCTTGGTATTCACAAAATAATTGGATGGATTATAGGTGGAAGGGGGAAAATGTTGCAAAAAGGATGTGTGCACGTGTGCACACACACACACACACACGCACGCAATAGGTATATAGATAAGTAGAAAGAAATATTGATGCAAACACCTTATACTTCATTACACTATTGGTAGCAGGGGCATACCGAAGGGTTTTTAGGGGGGTGGGGGCAAAAATTCCTTATTCAGCCTGCACGCCCACTTTGTTGACAAATTAAGAGACCTGCATCCCACCAATAAAAAACCCATTCTGGTTGGTAGTTAATATAGCTGTCGTAACTTTGAATCTTATATAAATTCTCCTTATCTTCAGCAAAAGGTATTTCTTTGAAAATAATCTGATATGGAGAAATTGGTCACCTATCAGTATTTTCAGAACATTGCAAAATAAACATACAGTTTATCTTTTAGAGTAGAAATATTGAAAGAATAACAAAAAAAAATCAAACTTGATGAAACAATTATAATGGTTTCATGCCTCACTACTTTTCAAGGGTGTTGAACTGTCAAGTTTTATAACTAAACAATCATCCAATAATTGTCAATATTATTATATATATCTAGGTTTTTGATATCTATTAATCTTTTTATATACCATATTTCTTTTGTACCCAAATCAGAGCAAAAACAGGAGGAGATCGTGCTATACTCAAATATATACGTAAAAATATTTTATATGTTACTAAAATTAAGCCCATTTGATGACAGTGATACAACTCATTACCCCACCGCCATTAAGAAATATATTTGATTACACAGCTAACCATCTGTTAAAATTAAATTAGACAAAAACATTTCAGTAGTCAGTGAATGGAACTTTAAAAAAAAAAATCTGAGCTTTTTATCTCCGGTGTAGGGTGAAAATGATTGAGCATAATTTTTGAGTACTACAATATTTATTTCCTTCCTGTGAAACACAATTACCCTAGAAATAACTAAAATAGATTAAAATAATTAAATAAAAAAAATAATTGAAATCACGAGGTCTACAAAAAAGGTACATACTTTGTTTTTATTTTTTTTAATGTAATTTTAATTTGATAAAATTAAAATAATTACCATTGTAACAGTATGTAGCATAAAAATAGTGGGCACTTATTGTATACCTGCTGTATTGCAGTACACAAATTTGGAACATTGAAGCAGAAAAACATGTGAGACTGCTGAACTCTAGTACCAAATAGTGTACCTGTGTTATACAAGAGGCTACAATTTTATACTTATTTTTCACCTCTAAAGCCAGTACTTGTATTATACTTGTATTATAAAGAAATACCCTAACACACTAGTGTATGAGAGTAAAGCTGAACCTCTGCCCCCAGACTTGGCATAGACTGCATATTAAAAATTGGAATTACTTGCACTGTCGAGAGGGAATTTAAGCTGACTTTGCTTGACACAAATCAAAACAGGTTTTCATAGAATGAAGGCTTTTCACAGCAAGGAAATCTCTACAATTTTGACATTGCCCAATTGCCTTTGAGAACATGGATATCACCCGTAATCAAACCAATACTCTTTCACAAAAGTTCAATCGACCACTTTGGAGACCCCAGTTGCAGAGCAATGTTTACTTTTCTGCTTTCACACATTCTTAATAACAGATTAGCTATTGGATACTACAAAAATACTTCTCTAAGTTTGTATGCTGGACAAGAGTCAGAGAGAGAGAGAGAGAGAGAGAGACAGAGACAGAGTCAGAGTCAGAGGACTAATTGAACATTATGTCTGTAGTTTCGAGAAGGGTCATTAACATTCAAAGAGTTTTGGGCACAATTGAACACCTTGTTTATGTAGTTAACATGACGTTTCAGCCGATCCATTCTACAGCCTTCTTCAGGTGTACTATCCGAATGTAAACAGAAAGGCTAGGATTTCCATACCTTGTCCAACAAGAGAAAAAACACCCGAATCCTACGTTGCTGCTATTTGAGTAAAAAAAAAAAAAAGTTTCTGTTTACCACCATTACATTCGGTTAGTACACCTGAAGAAGGCCATAGAATGGATTGGCCAATATGTCATGTTAACAACAAGCAATACAGAGTTCAATCGTCCAAGAAACTCTTTGAAGTGAAGGTTATATTTAAAATTTTCAAGCAAGTAATGTCGGAACTCTTTCAAAGACATATGCTCCCATTCCAATTTCAATTACAATCCATTTTATCCACGAAAGAATTTATCGACTAAACAAAGTGACTTTCATCTTTTGTTCATTTTTTTTTTCCACGGTAGTGAGTGGAACAGGTTGGGGAACACAATATAGAATCTATATAGAGGCATAGTACCATGGTTATAACATATAATAAAAGATCAAAAACGTATCTACTCTCCTGTGTTTGAACGAAATCGACCCGTGTCTGGTTGCTGAAAAGAAAACACTTCACCTTTGCCAGGCTCTCACAAAGCTTTCGTGTCCACCTCAATGTTGTAGTGAAGATCACTCTTTTTTTTGATTGGTCCTAAAGTTTTATTCAATTGTGTCCATTCATAACAAAGCAGCTATCGATAGAACACGAGGACCCTATGAAAAGTGGGTCCATGTCACCAGCTCTGATCAGCGGGTAAAAGTGTCTAGTGCTTCAGGCAGTCGATTAGCATTGCTAATATATATAGAAATAAACATTGACATGAACACTAGCCATCACTTTCAATTGCATCCAGCACTACTGATCTCACCAGACAATATCTTTCATCTTTCCATTTCTTTAAAAGGGGTACACGACTTGTGGCTTCAATGTGAGCAACATTGTTAGAAACTGTCAAAATAGGTTTCTTCAGTTTTAAATGCAGTCCAGCTAGCTATGTATGTATCATGCGTACAGGCCACACCAATGGTGCTAGAGGGCTGAAAATTTTGATTTTACTCCTTATGTCTATAAAAAAACGTTTTTGTTTTTTTTAAAATCCCCATAATAGGTTTTTAGTGGGGGTTTAATTTACAATGTAGGTTTATGCTAAATTGATCCCTTAGTTTGTGTCCACTTGTTTCTTGAGAATTCAGACTTTTTTTTTTAGTGATCACTGCAAAACAAAAGGCGAGAGAAGTAACTTATTCATTGATCACCCCCAATACAGCATTCTGCCAAAAGACGTTGGTCACGTGACAGTTTCTATTGAGTGACTAACCAGACCTGGTTTCTTTAGCTTTTCCATTTGTTTCTTTCCTTTGTCATCAAGAGCGTCTATTCCAAATATTATGTGTTCCAATTAAAATTATTTTATTTACAATGTAAGTTCATGCTAAATTGATCCCTAGTTTGTGCCCGCTTGTTTTGGGAAAATTTGAAAAAAGGTGAGAGAAGTAATTATTCATTCGTCACCCCCTTTTTTAATTGATCACCTCCCAACATGGCATGCTGCCAAAAGATGTTGGTAACATGATGGCTGGCTATGTATGTATGTATGTATGTATGTATGTATTACGCGGCTGAAAATTTAAACATTTACTCCTTATTATGTCTAGAAAAAAAGTTTTTGGTAAAAAGATATTGGTAACCTGACGGTTTCTATTGAGTGACTATAAGCAGACCCGTTTATGTTTTGCACAAATGGCAAAATCCAAATCAACCAGTACGGCATAAAAAAGGAAACGTTGGCAGATAAATAAAAGCACCCATATCTCCCAATGTTTTACACTTGGCAGAAAGCCTGGGCCAACGGAAGCAGAAATAAACACTCTTCCCATTTCCAAGTAAACTCACTTCATTTTTAACTTTCTTTTTGGAGAAAGAAGATGCTACTAACTTGGCATAGACTAAAATATTACCAAATGTAATCACTTGCACTATTGAGAGGGAATTTAAGCTGAATTTACTCGACACAAATCAAAACTTGGTTCAGGGCCGTTCCTAGGGTTCCTGGCGCCCCGGGCAAACTGAACTTTGCTGCTTGACTCAGTTTGTTGTCAGTCATGAGAATTTCCTTTGCAGATTGTTTCTCAGTTTCAGCATAAAGTATTTAACTGTCAGCTATTCCTAAAAAATCTGACTTCACATTAGGGAATTTTCTTATTTTGATTTTTTATTCTGATTAATTTATTCATTTGTATGTCGTACTGTCTCAGACACAGGAGAGGCACTCCCTAGCACTTGGCGCTCTGGGCAACTGCACTTGTTGCCAGTACCTAGGGTCGGCCTTGACTTAGTTATAGGTTTTCATAGGCTATTATAGAATAAAGGAAAGCAAGGAAATGTCTACAATTTTGACATTGCCTCCTACTTGGCTCTGCGGAT
>VCCN01005714.1:4236832-4247677 GCA_006491835.1 Architeuthis dux
TGGACCAGCTTAAAAACTGAAGAAACCTATGTTGACAGTTTCCAATAAAAGGGTACAACTTAGCAAAGGTGGTCCCAAATGGATATCACGTGACATAACACAGGTATGCGATCTGTTGAAAATTTATGAAATGAAGCAGTAACAATATAATTTATGTATTTACTTGTTTTTCTTTTATGAATTCTCTTATTTCGTTTTATTCATGTGCCATTTTTAAGAGTGAGTGCGTGGGTGGAAAATTTTCGCACTCACACCCGTGTCGTCAACAGAATTTTGATGAGAATCACCTTTGCAAAGTTGTGCCAATAAAAGAATAATTTAAAAGGAATCTCTTAAATATTGCTACTGACATGATGTAACAAATTTCCCTAATTAATCACCAGTACCAAAGGTTTAGGTTATTCATGTGTTCACACATTTATATGTACAAAATCAAAATATGGATAATTTTCTATCTGACAGAATATGATAATTATAATGACATTTATTAGTTGAGAACCTATATTTGCCTGGTGCCGGAGTGAGCAACTGCTAAACAAGCAGCCTAAATCGGAGTTTGTTTCTTTATTCACATTTACGATTTAGGCTGCTCTTTTAGCAGTCACTCACACTGGTGGCATGGCATAATTATCATTTATATGTATCTATCTATGTAGTTGGACTTCGCCCAGCCCTAACCATTCATAGTAGAAACTTGAAATGTTGCGCGCGCACATACATACACACACAGACACACATAACGAGTAGGGAAAATGCTTTTTGTTTTTTTTAAAATTCCCCTTCAAAATAGGGTTTTAGTGGGGGTTCAATTTTCAATGTAAGTCTACACTAAATTGGTCACTAGTTTGTGCCCACTTGTTTTTTGAAAATTCAGTCATTTTTTAGTGATCACAGTCCAACTTTTAATCGATCACCCCAACACAGCATATATGGGAGGCGGTGATTCATAATTTCCCTTGGAATGCTAGTTTCTTCCCTTTTCTAAGAAGGGAAAGTAGTTCATTCAACTCTAGTGATTCCTAAATGTAAACAAGTGTCGCTACGGTTGGTTACCCAACTCTCACTATGACATTCCGGCCTGCTGATCTGGGTTAACAGCAATACAAAGGTAATGCCCGATTTATCCACAAACATTTTCATTTATGCAACGAAACAAAAACTACAAATGTAACTAGAGAGCATTCAGAGAGCAGATACCCCTGTCAATACCGAACACTAACAAAATAGATACAGGATTGTTGATTGGCTAATATGGGAGTTATTTTACCTCATAACCTCATATTAGCCAATCAACAGTCCTGCCTTCCGATTGGTTAGTACAGGAAATTTAAAAATTTTCAGTGATTATTCCCAATATCTCACTTCCAAGTCCAGTGAAATAAAACCATGAAAAAGTTAATTGAAAAGGATATTATTATTGATTGATTGGCAGTTATGATTTAAATTTAAACATGTTTTTAGTCATTATTTCTTTTGTTGCCTGGGAAATAATGCAAATACGAGATCACACTTCAACGTGTGATCAGGGCATGAGTGAAATTTATTATCATGCCAAGAGGTGTTATCAGGGAAGAAAGAGTTAATTGCATAAACAACTTTTGTGGATTTTGCAGCAAAAACGAGAAAAGCTGTGTTTATAGATAGGTTTCCATACCAGATGACATGTTCATCTCACAATGAACACAGTTGAAACAAATATAAGGTGAGCACAGGTTAGTTGAAATGAATACGAATGTGAAGGTTAGTGCTAGTAATATTGTCTACTAAAAACTGAATTTAAATAAATTGCTGGTTCTGCCCAAAGATTTAACCACTTTTCTTTTAGCCACCCTTCCACAAAATTTCATTGAGAACCTTTGGAGATATTGTGTGAAGAGACATGATCGAAAAACATATGAAAGGGGTTCATTGAAGGTTTGTCCTGACCCACTTCCAATGAGCATAGGGAGATGAAATTATAGTATACATTATTTTTAGCCCATGTCTTACCCTTCCAAAATATTTCATTGGAATTTATTGAGAACCTTAGGAGATATTGTGTGAACAGACATGATCGAATACATACAAAGGGGGTTCATTGGAGATTTGCCCTGACCCACTTCCAATGAGCATAGGGAGATGAAATTATGTTTTTTTTTAAGCCTGTCATACCCTTCCACAAAATTTCATTGAGAACCTTTGGAGATGTGTGAATAGATATGAGCAAATATATACAAAGGGAATTCATTGAAAGTTTTTCCTGACCCACTTCCAATGAGCGTAGCGAGATGAAATTACACATGCAGAAACATGCATCCATAATGAGATACACTTCAAATTTGAAGGCCCGTACTAATGTTTCTGTGTTTCAGGTGTGAATGCATAGTAAGAGCCAGTTGAGTACAGAGCTCTAATTAGGTTCCTGTTTGAAACAGTTTTGGAGGAGATGACAGCAGTGTATGGACCAGATGCCCCATCCTATAATGTTATTAAGTTCTGGTATCAGCATTCCAAATGTGATTGGACTTCAGTGGAAACGGCCTGTATTCCCGGCTGCCCTACATCAGCCATTGATGATGACAGCATCTAACAAGTGGAGAATGCCATCTGAGGAGATTATTGCATAACCATTCAGGAAAAAGCAGACAGGGTCAAGATTAGTGTGGGGTCTGTGGAAAAAATAATCCATGAACTCCTGCATATTCAGAAAATACTGAACACAATTACGGGACCCTGAAATCTTGTTCAGATAACTGATCTGAACATAAAAAAGGAAGCCATACTGAACACAATTACGGGACCTTGAAATCTGGTTTGGATAATCTGAAATTCGGATACAGGTATACCTTGATTAGTATGGTAATTTATTCCAAAATTTTCCGTACTGTTCAAGACTGCACTGTTCAAGGTCTTATTATAATTTAATGTGTTTTTGTTTTCAGCTTATACTTACTTACATTAATTAATTTAACCATACTACATCAAAACTAGCACTAATCAAAAGCGCACTACTCAATGTATTCCTGTTCAGATAATGTATTAATGTTCAGATAATTGAGTTCTCAGTATCTTGAAGGTCAAGATATTAACCACATTTCGTTCCTCCTTCAGGTTTTTTTTTTATCTCAAAGTACATTGCAGTTTAGGCAATATGGACATTATGCGCAACTACCACATACACCTACTCCACGGAATGGCTCACCCAGTGACCTGACTGAGCAACCACTGCCCACCATTGAGTGCCACCAAACTCCATCACCAATCCCAAAGGCATCAGAACCACCAAGACTCAAACTGACCAACAGAAGGAGTCCTGCACTTGAAAGCTCACATGCTCGTTCAAGACCTCAATTGGCACTGAGACGCCCAACCTTTTAACAAAAGGAGACTTAAAGAATGACATCAGCTTCGTTACCCAACAAAGACTTGGGGGTAGGGGAATAAACAATATCACTAACACTAACCTATGTATTTGTTTCAGCTAACCTGTGCTCACCTTATATTTGTTTCAGCTGTATTCATTGTCAGATGAACATGTCATCTGAATAAATGGTATGGAAACCTATCTACAATTCATCTGCAGTTAAACATTCATCATATATATTATTTAAGGAATTCTAATTTGGAGAATTCACAACAAAAAAAACAAACAAAAAAACAACAGATTAAACTAGTAGGGAAAAAATCCAAAATGGCTTCCAGAAGCGAAAATATCACTTAGGAGTGGTAGGAGGTTGCTTTTAAGATAAGCTCCTTAAAAAGTAAAGTGGTTCAAAATAACCTTTGCAGTAAATGTTTCTTTGAGATCAAATACATGATTTAGGTGTCTGACCTCATATAAATCAAGGAGCAGTAAAATAAATTTAAAATATATATTTGAAGAAAGTAACAGTTCAAAAGGAATATTCTAAAATAGCTTATCTATCACAGGCAGTTTATTTGATTTGATTTGATTGTTTTGTTTAACGGCACATCGACCCTTGATGGGTCATTTAGTGCTGAATTCAGTGGAGGGGGGGGGATCCCATGTCTAGAGACTTGAGGGGGGAGAATCCCAAATCCCTGTCACGGAGACAAATGCCACGAGGACCAGGATAAAGGGGTGGGGGAGATCCCAAAAGCTTCTCAGGGCGAATCCTGAGCATGCTTATGGTGATCACCTCCCGACCAGGATATCCTGTGCAACTTCTCCCAAGACGATACCCGAGCATGCCACAAGGACCTCCGAAGGGCTGTGTTTCTCTGAACTTTGAGGCCATGGTGGTTTCGAAAAACAGATACTACACTTTGATCTTAGCCAAAAGGCTGTGAAACGTAACAAAAAGACAATAAAGAAAGCACTATAATGAAACTTAAAATAAAATCAACATGGAACCCAAAGCAAACTAGAGACTAAAAAAACGAAATGATGGATTGGTTTGTTATACCAGTAAAAAATCCAGGACACCAATCTAATAATTGCCAAAGTAAAAAATTACCAAATTATAGAATTTTATTTTATTTATGTTAGATAAAGTATTATTAGGTAGTCCAAACAGTCAGTTTTTTGGGGCGAAAATGCTGCAGTAACGCTAATTTTTCCCTGTTTCTCATGTGTTCATTCTCCATAATTTTGACCAATACAAAACTGTTATGCATGCCATAATAAAGAATGTCCAATTCTGTATCTGTTGGTGTCTTATTTGTTATCGTTTGACTTAAAAGCAATTTTACAGCAAATTTTAAATTTAATGTGTTTACAGTGCCCAAACTAAGCTGTGGCGTTTTTTTTACTACGGTCGAAAAAAAAAAAAAAAAAAAAAAAAAAAAAGGTGTCTATAAATAAATGATTGCCGACACCTCTTTCGATGCATGTCTTTGGAACCAATATCACCTAGTAGATAAATAAATGTTCTTCAGTTTCGTATAAAATTTAAGCAAGTACAAAATGTCTACATATTAAAAAAATGGCTTTTCAGTTTTATAGGTTGTTGAAAAGAACATTTTTTTTGTAAGTGTTCAATTTGCTGTGAGTCCGCAAATGAATACATAATCATAATTAGTGAACTAATAGGAATAGAGGCAAATGAGGTATCAAAATGTTCAGAATAACAAGACCTATAATGGGAAACAGGCAGCAGATGTATAAGATCTTCCTGTAAAAACTCATTGGAGTACCTAGTATTATAAATCATTAACTACCAGAAATGTAAACAAACGATTGGAAAGAAGGATAGGTTTAAAAGGTGTTATTTCGAGCTTCTGCTCCCAGTTAAGATTCGGTGGCTTAATTGGTAAAGCAGGCCATCCTAAACAGTGTTTCACCTGGCTAGAGGATGTGGGTTTGAGTCCCACCCGAGGCTTATTCTTTATTTTCCGATCAACGCTATTTGCTCACTGCCAGTGGGTAATCGATCTGAGAAAAAGTTGTGATAAAAAGCAACTAATACAATTTAAGATGAAGGTAAAAAGTAGTCATAAAAATTTAAATAATTGTTAAGTATCATGAGTTATTCCCCTTAGGCAGAAGACTTCCGCTAGGGGGCGCTGTTTTACATTCTGGTGAACGAGCAGCCATTATTGATGGTATTATTAGTAGAAGAAAGAGCTCAAGAGGACACGTGTTTGGTTGACCGTGAATATTTGAATAAAGGATCTGTAAGTACATAATATTTTGTTGCATTTTTAATCAGTTAATATCTGTCATTAAACCAAGCTTACAATAATGATATGGACTAGTTTGTTACAGATGCAAGCTGCCTGGCCATAAATATTCTGAGTGCCGAAACAAATATAACAGTGAATTTATAAAAAATCCAAAATGGCCACTTTTCAGAAACTAAACATTCATTTTTTCTTCCCGATCAGATTGGACACTATATAAATTTAATAATATTTTGGTTGGTTGTGAGGTGATCAAACATTATGACAAATCGATAACCATTTTGACCCCTAAAAACATTTTATCGAGTTAGCAATACAATGATAAACAATATAGCTTTAAAGAGGGGTAAAGCCCGGAAATAAGCCAACCTGTATCCTAAAAGATACACTTTATACACCGTCATTTAAACAGGATATCTTTTCTGTACAAGCAGCTACAAATCAGGGGGATTCAGTCAAATTTGGACAAAGATTTGCTTATGTAATGTACCCTGATGGTACAAAATTTAAGATTAATAAAAGAGGAGGCCTTTAGGCAATCATTATCTTTCCTGTTTCCATATGGTCGCCACCGATGACTCAGGCGATTCTGCTGATAGCTGAATCGCCCAAGTTGTCGGCTGCTGCTGATGGCGTCAAATTTAAAAAGCTAAAAACACTAACCATAACTACTCTAAACCCTAAAAATAGCAACCCCAACACTAACCCTTATGCTAAAAACACTACCCCTAATTTATCCTTTGTTCATATGTATTTATCAAGCTTTTGCTTGAACAAAAAGAAAACTGAAAAAACAACAACACTAGGTCTTTTGAACCACATTAAATTGCACGATATCAGTAGACAACTTAAAAAAAAAAAAAAAAAAAAAAAAAAAAAAAATGAAAAAAAAAAATGAAAATGCTATTCTGAGGAATTGTCTCCTCTCTTTCGTTGACTTTAAATTTGCCATCATCAGCAGCAGCGGATGACTTGGTGGATTCCGCTATCAGAACAGTGGCCATATGGAAACAGGAAAGGTAATGATAACCGACCTTTATTTTCTCAATATGGCAGCCTCGTCATGCAATTTGAAAGAATGGCATGAGATTATGGGCCATTGTAATAAGAAAGACATTGTCAAATCGGAAAAAGTCGTCGAAGGTATGAAAATTTACAAGAAAAGATCATTTTCAGGGTAATATCTGTACAGAAGGGAAAAATGACCCAGTACTGAAATAGGAAGCCAGATAAACGTGCAAATTCAATATTGGAATTCATACACTATGATTTAGCAGGTCCTGTAGATCCTACTAAAAAAGACGATTTCCAGTACACACTTAGCTTTGTAGACGATTACTCAGGTTGAATCAAGATTTAAATTTTGAGCAATAAAAATAGTGATACCCTATGAGCTACTGAAATATATTTAGCTGATGTCGTACTGTATGGATCAGTTAAACGTCTCAGAAAGAATAATGGGACAGAGTTTATGTGTAAAGATTTCGAAACTCCTTATTAAGGATGAAAAAACTGTGCCCTATACTCCCCCACCAAAATGGTACTGTCGAGAGATCTTGGCGAACTGCCAAAAATGCTTTGGACCTATGATGTAATGGTGGCAGTATACATAAGAAACAGGTGCTATAATCCAAGCACGGGAAAGACTGCATTCAAAATATTTATGGGTACTAAACCAAATATTAGCAATATGCAGATCTTTGGTACAATTTGCTATGCTTACGTGCAGAATAAGAAGAAACTTGATGCCAGAAAGACATTTTTGTTGGTATGATAAAAAAAAAAAATAGTCCGGCGTATCTTATTTAAATTAAATGGCGAAAGAAACACCCGAATCCAACGTTGTAAGAGTTGCCTCCTTTGAAATTAAAAACTACCCCATCACATTCAGATATTATGCCTGACGTAGGCCAATGAATGGATCGGCCGAAACGTTGTGTTAACAACACAAACAAGAAGGAGTTCAATCGTCCAACAAACTATTTGAATGTTAATGACCCTTGACCTCAAAACCATAGAAAATACCTAAAAAGGTTCTATTTTAATTAGAAACATGTTCGTATATGTCACGTGAACAGGCCACGCCAATAGGACTCGAGAGCTGGAAATTTAAACATTTACTCCTTATGTCTAGAAAAAAAAACTTTATTTTTGTTGTTTTTTGGAAGTTACCCCCACCCCTAGATTTTTAGGAAAGGGTTCAATTTACAATGTAAGTTTATGCTAATTTGGTCCCTTAGTTTGTGACAGCAGTGGAAATTCGGACTTTATAGTGATACAACAAAAAGCAAGAGAAGTAATTTATCACATCTTTTTCCAATTTTTTAACTGATCACCCTCAACATAGTATGCTGCCAAAAGACGTTGATCAGGTGATGGTTTCTATTGAGTGACTAACCATACCTGCCATCTTATTCTTTATTTAGGGATTCAAGATGAAGTCCCTCTTCAGGTAAGAGCTAGTCTGTGACTTTCTAAGCCAAAGATATTAGCCTGATTAGACGAGACTTCTTTATATTCTAAAGCAGTGGTTCCCAACCTTTAAGTCATTCCCCACTTTTGTCAATAAGATTCCTAGTATCCCCTTTCCATTTATTAAGTTGCAACAAAGAATAATTTCAAATAATAACTTTATTTTATGTATAACTAGACGGCTTCATACTAAGAATTGGTTTAATTTTATAATTGTACAGCTGCTGCTGTGTATTTGTTACTCAAAGAAAGCAAGCGAAAATAATTAGAACATCATTTGAAATTCCAATTTATTAAAAAAAAAAAAAAAAATGTTTTTAAATATAAGAATTCTGCTATTGTAACTGATATACACATCAATGTGATCTGTTTTTTTGCTACTAGTTCTTCAATTTGTGGGTCTATTAGTGAGAGAGAATATCTTAAATCATTCTCAACTTGGAGCTTATTTTGAGACTTTGACTTGATAGATAGAAGTGCAGAAAATCCTATTTCTAGACTGGACTTTTGTTTTTACCTAAAAGCCTTATTCCCCCCTTGGACTAACCCCCCACTAGTTGGGAACCACCGTTCTAAAGGAAAGACTGATTTAACAAAATTACCCAGCTAACATGGAACGTTTTTGCAACATTGCAGACTTGTTGCACTTTGGTCGTGATGTTGTAGCGAGGTTACTGTAACGTTGCAATGGAGTATTTTTCTGAAACCATACTGGCCGCATATCACAGACGTTATGGGTAATGTCGCAAGTGCTGTAACTGAAAATCTCGCACATTCTGGGAAAACATCCAAATACTTTTTGTTACTTAACAATATTTATAGAAGGTATAAAATGTCTTCAAATATTTCTTCCAATTGAGAAGCACTAATTTAGATAATGCATGTTCTTCTAATATCTATAATGTTGCTGAAAATGTTGTCTGCAATGTTGTCTGCAATGTTGCAGGGATGTTGCAGGGATGTTGTGGTCTACAAAGAAATGTTAATGTAATGTTACAAGGCTTCAGAAATGTTTTAGTAATGTCAATTTGTTAGCTATGTAATTAAATTATGTCAATGTAGATATTTACTAAGCTTGTTTTTTTAGTCTGGCACAAAACCACAATAGCGAGTAACCCAGTAAGGATCAAACTCACTTGCAATGACTAGCTTGCTAACCGTTGCTTTATAACAGGCACCCTGCTCATGTAGCAGGGTTGCCAGATGTCTTTTGTCGCACAAGACTAAATTTCTATGGTCTTGGGACCAAAGCAAGTAGCTTCAGTACCAAAATAACCAAATAACTTAAAATCCATCATCAGACCAAATTTGTATGGTCTTGGGACCAAATTAAGTAGCTTCAGGTACCAAAATAATCAAATAGCTTGAAATCCAGCTTGCAGGGAAAATGGATTAAAATACATATTTGGTTCATGTTGTATCACATCATTCATGTATAAAAGGATTATTATCTTTTGTAAATGTTCCTTCATTACCAAATCTTTATTTTTTAGGAACCAAGTAGCTTTGTTCAGTACAACATCTGACCCAATTAAAGTCTTGAAAAATACAAAATGACAACCCTGTCATGAAGGGCTTAAGGCTTAAAACCTAAAATTAGACTTAGTCAGAATATGGAAAAAGGAAAAAAGTACAAAAAACAGCAGTAAGAATTGAACCATTAACCAATCACTAAAGTAATTCGTATTTTCAACAGAATTAGCACTGGTTCCATTTAACTAGTGCTATGACTATTGAGTAGCTTAAAACATACCTTCCAAGTGTCACGCATTCTGCGTGAGATACATTAATTTTATTACATTCTCACACACATGAAAGGAAAATTCTCACACATTTTATAAAAAGTGTTTGATTTATTAAATTGGTTTAGATTTCTGATAAAAAAAAAAAATTATTTTTGTAGAACTCATTATTATGAAAGATCACATAAAACTTTTGAAACAGGTTTTAAATAGACTACTAGACAACACTTAATTCCAGTAGCTGATATGCCCTGAAACGCAATTTTAGCCAATCTTGGATACATAATTTTGAAAATTTTCTGGGGTAGCATGGCCCCAGACCAGTCTAGAAGCACCTCCCACCCCATTTCATTATTTTTTTTTGGGGGGGGGGGCACGATTCTCACTCATTTTCAACATTGGAACTTGGACAGGTATGTTAAAAGGTTCCCGGAGTTCAATTTCTACACATATGTAGCAACACTTTCAGTATAATATCCTCATCACATACCAAAATAGAAAATCCAGCCTAATTGTTTTCTATTAAAAACCTCATAATTTTCCACGTCTATCAATAAGTCTACCCTGACGATAGTGCAATAGAAGACGCTCAAGCTGTTAACATACACAGCGATGAAGAAACAAAGGCTTAATGAAAAGGGGCCAGCAAAAAGCAAGCTAGCAACAAAGGGGTATTTATTTTCCTTGCTTATGTTAGCAGCACACTAGCTAGGAAGATAATAAATAAGATGTTAAGAGGCACTTAGGAGGAGGAGAAAATGACGTGAGGAGTCTAGCAACGAGAAGAATTACTAAGGAGACGGATTTCTTTTCTGTTGTTCTATCTTCTGTCTTTTCAGAAGCATTTTGCTGTCTTTACACTTTTTAGAAGACTCGTCTACGAAAACTAATTTTAAAAGAGTGTTTCATTTAACATTCTGTAAGAAAACAAAATTAGGGTCTTCACTCATTATTCCTCAGTGAAACAAGTCAAATAAATCCACTCCACTTATATTGGAGAACTAGAAGT
>VCCN01005714.1:4276731-4295588 GCA_006491835.1 Architeuthis dux
AACAAAATCTAGTGATAAAATCACTAGATTGGCAACTCTGTGATGGAATTGGGGCGGACATAATATGGGTACAGTATTCAAGGTTTAAAATACATGTTTCCTTTTTGAAAAAATTTACACAGCACACTTCAGAGATAGCTGCAGCACACTATTGTGCCTCAGCACACAGTTTAAGAACCACTGGCCCAGAGCTTGGTTAAGACTACAATGGGTGTTGATATGTAAATTAAAGTTTGATCTCGTGTACTATTCGTTTGTGTATTCATGTATTTTCTGATGTTGTATTTTCTTAAGTACTGGTTTACGGCAACAATTTAGTAAAATCCAGATTTCCTCTTTACAGCAAATCCATTTTTTGTTTGTATTTTTCCACTAAAACTTCAGTTCAATAAAGAGAATCAGTGTAGACACATGTCCATTCCAGTTTTGCTTTAATCCATCTCACATCAGCCACTTTTGTATCACGGAAATATGAATAAAAACATCAGATTTAATCCCACAATGGGCCTTACACCACACATAATTTTGGGGCCCACCAATATATATATCACAGATTTTTAAGAAGATGAAGACTTACTATTTAATAAATCCAAATTTATAATTTTGAATAAATAAGAAATTGTTGTAGTAACGCAGACATTTTTAAAAATGCAATAAAAAGAGAAAAATAAAAAAAATGTTTAAAAATTTCAAAAGTTCATAATTAGTCAATGTAAAAAATGTAATATGCAGTATATTATAAAGATAATAATAACAAATGTTTAAAATAAGGTTAGTGACGAAGACCCGGTTTCTATTGCATGCGTCAGCTTAGTGATCCTTGCAAGTTTCAAGTCTGGTCGAGACCAGGACTTTATTCTTACAAGATCTTATGACCAGCCCCTTGGCAGGATGCAAGTCTACCAAAAGGATATTTCCACCCTAATCACACAGCTTAGAGTTTACTCAATTAGATGCTGAGTGCACAGAGAAATTTGTCCTAATGAAGAGTTTTCCACACTGTTTGCTCGTACCGGGAACCTTCTGTGTGTGAGACAGACATGCTAACCATTACACTATCTAAGCAGACCAGCCAACCAGACCATTTTAAAAACTGAAGAAACCTATGTTGACAGTTTTGGTTGACGGTCTAATTGATAAAATATTAAAACTCAGAAAGAAAATAAACTTAAATGTTACTTTTTCTTCACAGTCACCTTTTTACCAACCACACTTTTCTTATTAATCTATTTTTTTAGATATACTGAGATTACACCCCATGACTGAATGGGTTCAGCGGCAGAGCCAGGTCAAAAGTTCTGGGGGGTTCAGGCAGTGTTGCCAACTCAAAAAGTTTTTTCATGCTAAATCAACCTCGAAAAAGCATAAAAAACGGCAAAATGCACTAAAAACATTGTTAGCCATTTTATGGCAATTTAAATGGCTAAAAATGACTAGATTAGTCTTTTAAAATGGCTAAAAATAGCCATGTTTGTGAGATGTATATACACACGTACATGCCACACGTATACACACATACATGAAAAATACACACACACGTATTTTGCACTTCCAATAAGTCCTGCTTCCGACACTTTGCAACATATGTATCTAAGTTGTCAAAATGTAACCTTCTGGTGAGGTGTCACGATTTTTAAAAATGTTTATATTTACTTTTACTTTTAGCCTCACCCTACCCCCCACCTCTGTGGGTGAATGGGTTCATCTGTTATTAGAGCCATCATCATATCCAGACACACACACACAAGTGTGAACAGACACTCTCCCCTGGGGTTACTCAGTCGCCAGTGAGACACGATTGAGTGAGGTCGTTTATTGTGTGACCTTCGTAATCACATTTCGCAAAACATCACATCACCTGGGTCTGTCAGCAACTCCAGAGAGATTAAGAAGAATGCGATGAAGTAGCCGATGGCGATCCTGAAAGAGGACTTTGCTGACTGTTTTGAAAAGTGGAAGGGACTCTAAGATAAGTGTGTGAGGTTTCAAGGAGAATAGTTTGAAGATACTAAGACGCCATTGCCCAGGAATGCTCTTTTTTCCTTACTATTAAATGGTTGGATATGTGTGTGTGTGCATGTGTGTGTGTGTGTGTGCACAAGCTCAGTCAATGGCATTTCACTGCAGACTGAGTAACCCTACAGGAGAGTACTCGCACATGTGCAGTAGTGTTCTCTCTGATTGGTTGCCAAGTTACATCAAGTCCAGACAGACCTTGTGTGTGTGTGTGTGTGTGCGCGTGTGTAAAAAGAGAGAGAGAATATTCCCTAAAGAAATCAACTATATCTCTTATCAATTTTCACTATATCAACACACTCTTGTATGGGGAAGTCTTTAAGAGGGTCTTTAAAGATGACCCCCATTTCTCTCTGTAAGCCTTCCTCTTCACCCCTGATAATTGAAATCCCTTATCAGACAAGGTTTGTGGAAAGAAGAGCCACTCACCTATCATTTGGTGCCTTAGGAATGTGGATTTCAGTAAGACTGGATTTATCTATAGTTCCTATCTCCCTAGCTGATTGCTTACTTTTTGTCCCAAGCCCCCTCAAACCTGTACTGCTTTGGGGAATCAAGATATTAGGAAAATAAGGTGAGGAAGGTGTAGTGCCTCTTATTCAAGCAAGGAGAGTATTTATTATCTAGAAACAGGTGAAGAATAAATGAGGACTGTGTTGAATTTTCATTTGCCTTTTATTCTTAATGAAATTTTGCAGGTTGACTTATTGAAAATATTTTAGAAGAAAAGGATTGTTCTATTACACACTTTTAATCACTGCTACATACCTGTCAAGTCTCACACATTTTGCGTGAGACTCACACATTTTGATACGTTCTCACAGTCTCACAGATTAATGGAAAATTCTCCCAATTTATAAAAGTGTAAAATTCTCATGCATTTTATGAAAGGTGTGGACCTTTTGGTTAGTGATTAACAATTGTTGGTTGTTTATTTATATGTATTCAGTATATTTTTACAGAAATTATTTTTCACATACAGAACTTTTGAAACACGTTTTAAGTTGGGTGGTACAATTCTCACTCATTTTCAACATTGAAACTTGACAGGTATGCTGCTATCCACAGCATTGGTTTATTGCTGGGTTTAGGTTATTCATGTGTTCTCACATTTATATGTACCTGAAAATATTTTAGAAGAAAAGGATTGTTCTATTCCACCCTTTTAATCTCTGCTACCAACAACACTGGTTTATTGCTGGGTTTAGGTTATTCATGTGTTCTCACATTTATATGTATCTATCTATCTATGTATAAATTTTGCATACACACTCCACTCAATGAGTAGGGAAAATGCTTTTTTTGTTGTTTTGAACCTCCCCCCATAATAGGTTTTTGGAGGGGGGGGGGTCAATATGCAATGTAAGTTTATGCTAAATTGGTCATTTGTCACATCCACAACCTACCAAACCAGAGGTGAGCACCCTACCACCAAGCCACAGTGATTGGTAGCAACCATTAGGGAGGTTTGGAAATGTGTTTTATCTTGTTTATTAATCACTGCTACCAAAGGTTTAGGTTATTCATGTGTTCACACATTTATATATATGTATCTATGTATCCGGACTTTGCCCAGCCCTACCGTTCATAGTAGAAACTTGAAATTTTGTACACACGCTCCCCTCAATGAGTAGGGAATATATTATTTTTTTGTTTTTTTAAAATTTCCCCCCTAAATATGTTTTTGTGGGGGGTTCAATGTGCAATGTAAGTCTAAGCTAAATTGGTCACTAGTTTGTGCCAGCTTTTTTTTGAAAATTCAGACCTTTTTAGTGATCACATCCCAACTTTTTAATTGATCACCCCCAACACAGCATATATGGGTGGCGGTGATTCATAATTTCCCTTGGAATGCTAGTCTTTTTTATGTGGTTAAAAAGAAATTGAAAATTAATTTACCTTAATAAAAAAAATAATAGTTACTGCAATTTAATTTTAACACTTGCAAATCAGACACTAAAAAGACTATTGAAAGTTATGTCCCTTTATGGCTAAAAATGGCTAAAAGTGTCTAGATTTGTTTCATTTTTTTAATTTCCAGCTAGAAATGTTAAGTACGTTCGAAAAATCATACGAAGGCTCTATAATTTAATTAATGTTTGAATTTTATTTTAATATATATTATTTAAATATAATAATTATACCTTTTATTTATTTTCATTATTGTGTTAAATTTGTATCAATACATTGTATTAATTAATTAATGTTTAAATTTTATTTTAAGATCATAATAATTTTGGAGCCTTTGTATGAATTTGCAAGCGTGCTTAACATTTTTTAGCTATAAAGTTAGCTGCAAATGAAAAAAAATGAAAAGATTCAGCCACTTTTAGCGATTTCTAGCCACAAAGGGAGATAACTTGTTTCAATATTTACACAAGTCTTTTTAGTGCCTGATTTGCAAGTTTAGCCACTATTTTTATGAGTAACAATATTGAGTGTCTGCTAAACAAAAATGGATTAATGAAAACTTATATCTCTTTGGAAAACGAGATTTGTTAATATTTTACTGTGATGTATAAAAGGCAATGAAAAGCCCATTAAAAGCTTACTGGGTTCATGCCTACTGAATATATTAATTACACACAATTATACATACATACATGTAAATATATATTTATATACACTGATGAGCCAAAACCTTATGACCATCTGCCTAATAAGATGTAGGTCCTACATATGCACACAAAACAGGCATGAAGTTATCCTTGTACCCAAATTTTCAGCCCGTAGGGTGCAACTGTTTAGGAGTCTATAAAACATAAAGTTAGTTAGAAACAAAGTTACAAAGAAACAAACATACATCGTCTTTATAATATTAGATATAGATATACACTTATTCTTGCACATTCTCTTTCTCATACACACCCTGCACTGTAATAAAATCGGATTAATTTCTTCTTTCTTGAACCAAATGATGATCATCTCTGAATGATAAGAGAATTAGTTTCAAGTTTTTTTCCGAGATTTGTTTATAGACAAACAAAGAAGACCAATGAACAAACTGATTAACTTTTCTAAACATCCAACCTACCTTTTCTTTCTTTTTCTAATTAGAAACTGTCAACCAAAACTGTCATCAAAACTCAACATAAGTTTCTTCAGTTTTTAAGTCGGTCTGACTGGTGGCCTATCTATGTATGTGTCGTGTGTACAGGCCACTCCAATGAAGCTAGAGGGCTCAAAATTTAAACATTTACTCCTAATTTTTGAAAATGACCACCTTAAATAGGTTTTTAGCAGGGAGGGGGGAATTTGCAATGTAAGTTTATGCTAAATTGGTCCCTTAGTTTGTGTCTGGTAGCATTCACGCTTTTTTAGTGATTACTGCCCAACTGTAACTACAGCCCAGCTTTACGTGAAGGAAAAGGGTGTGACGCTTCGTACTGGTGTACATAAACAATCTTTATTCTCTGAAGTCTTAGTACAACTTGATATACATAGACAATCTTTAGTACAACGTATCAGTACATTGTTTTGGTACAACGTGAAAACTGCAATACAATGATAAAGCCTCGAATTAGGCAAAGTACACAAATACATATAAACAGTTAACATCGTAAATCGACATACATAACGTTTATGTTTGAACGTAGCAAAACTGCAATATGATGATGAAGCCACGAATTTGGGCAAAATATGTATAAATGGTTAAAACATCGTAAATAAACACACATAACGTTTGAACGTAGAAAACTGCAATAAAGACGATGAAGCCGCAAATTTAGGCAAAATACATATAAACGGTTATAACATCATAAATCAACACACATAGTGTTCGAACGTAGAAAACTGCAATAAAGACGATGAAGCCACAAATTTAGGCAGATACAAATGCAGTTAAAAGAGTAGGAATCATCGATATACAACATATGCAGCATTTGAACACACAATGAATCAATAATTACACAAGGAAGGAATAAGTTCATGAAGCTTATTGGAGTGGCTATCATAGTTCACGATGAATTGAACTAGAGTACAGAAGTTGAAGGTGAAAACTCAGTCCTATTTACCATAATTCGCCCTTTGCTGGTTGTAGATTCTCTTAGGACTTTGTGTTGTGATTCTGAGGAGTAGAAAATCATGCGCTGCCCTGAAGGTTGGTTGTGAGAATGATATGGTGGAGTCTTGGGGCTCTTAATATGGGCAAAGAAATGCATGTGTGTGTTCAAACACATGTTTTTCATTAACTCCGGTTTCAAGTTATTCTGACCCCAGCTTTGGTACGATTAAATCTGGAGTCACCTTTTTGTGAGATATGGATATCCACAAATCTACCAGGGGTGTCTCTGTAGACCTTGGACCTACTTAAATTCTCGTTTAGCTAGAGACCAGGCCGGGCGAAACAACTGTCTGTCTCTTGAAGGCATCGTTTTTTTTATCATGATGTGCCATACGATGAGGCCTGACCGCTCCCTACCCCAATCCTTCAGACCCGGACACCTGGTTCTTTGTGAAATTATTTTTCAATTTTTCTGTGTCTGGCGCCATTTACACCAACAAAAGGTAGTAACTTATTCAGAAGATCACCCCTTTTTCCAATTTTTGAATTGATCACCCCCAACACACTATGCTGCAGCAGTTTCTATTGAGTGACTAACCAGACCTGTTTTCTGTCTGTTTTTAACCTTTCTTAATTTTCACTTGTGAATCAAGTTTCTATGTAAATGAACCAGATGACAAAATAATCCATTGTTTCTAGAAAGCAATCAGCAAATCTTTTTTATCACTTTTTATTGTGTTAATGATATCTCCACACTGTCTTGTCTCCTGGGATTTAAGTTACAACAGGGTTTTATACAGGTTTCTTTTAATGTCTTGTACTCTTGTAATAGCGGAGTCCAGGGTGAAATATCCGTAAAGATTAAGAGTTATACGTCTTGCATTATTGCATAAAAATAAACTATTAAAATAAATTATTAAATAACTTTGTATAAAATTGTGTATCAAATTATTGTTATTAAATTGTTTTGTATTAAAATAAACTATTAAATAACTTTGTATAAAATTGATATCAAATTATTGTTATTAAATTATATAAAATTGTGTATAAAATTATTGTTATTAAATTGGATAAAATTGTGTATACAATTATTGTTATTAAATTGTTTGTAATAAAATAAATTATTGTGTGTTTCGTGGGGATTTTTTTTGTGTATGTCCAGACTCCCAAATTCAAAACAATCTTGCAAGTTGTAACTACACCAGTCATGAAAAAGGTTGACGCTTCTTACTGATGTACATAAACAATCTTTATTTGTCTCTGAAATCTCAGTACAATGTGACAACTGCAATATAAGCGATGAAGCCGCGAATTAGGCAAATAAACAAATGCAGTTAAAAACATCATAAATCAACATTTGAATGCAAAACGGCATACAAGTGATACAAAGCCAAGAATCAACAATATATAACATACATAGCGTTTGAACACAAAGCGAAAATGAACACGAATAGCATGAATCAACAAATATAACATACATAGTGTTGAAACGCGAACAGCATGTGTGAGCTGAACACAGAAAGCATAAATCAACAGATATAACATACATAGTGTTTGAACACAAAACTGCAAATACAAGCGAAATAAACACGAATAGCATGAATAAACAAATTGACAATGAAACAGTAGCTTCTAGCATGAAGCTTGAAGGCATGGCTCTATCATAGTTTACAATGAATCAAATTTTAAGCCTATAAGTTTGAACTGTAAGAATGGACCATACTAAATGTCTCTCATTGCTTCCCTCGACTGCGCTGTCATGCATTGCCGTAGAAACAATGGTCTGAATTGAAAGTTATATACAAAACAACTGAAGCCAAGATGAAGGTAAAAACTAATCAAATTCAATTAAATAAAGTGCATAATTGTTTCATCATGTTCGCCTTTTGACAGACTGTAGAAGTAATTCAGGAACAAGTCTTGTGTTGAGGTATCTGAGTAGCTCAGAAATATGTGGAGATATCTGGAATGTGTAGGGTGAAACTCTGACCAGTGTGATTTCCACGGGTCCTTATATAGGACAATGAGAATGGGTGGTGGAGTGTGTGTGTGTGTGTGTAGGAACATGTATTCTTAATTATGTTTGGAGATGATGTGTGTGTAGGAACATGTGTTCCTAATTATCCACGGTGCCTTTTCTGTGTCGTAATTCAAATGACTGGCAAGTGGTTTGACGCCATTTGTGTGATTAAGCAGTCTGTGTCCTTCTCGGCATTCAGATCCTCACACAACTCATTAAACAGACAAAGAACATCGTCCAGCCAACTCCAGCTGTGGCAAAAGAAATCTTATCTCCCTGCTGGTTATGTGCCAGGCATTCTCACCTACTTAAAAACCCATTAGAGATCTCTCCCTGGAGCTGGGCATTCTCACCTACTTAGAAACCCATTAAGGGACCCATATCTAAACATTTTTGATTTTTCCGTAAATTGAGTTGGCCGGACATTCATGATTTGTTGGTAAGATTTGTTTTCCCCTCGTTAGCGCCTGCTACACAAGGGAAATGTCTCTTAGTCTTTTACGCATAATACACCCTGGACACCACTATTACAAGAGTACCAAATGTCCTATAATACTGTGCAACTTTTTCAAAACTTTATTTTGTTCCTGGGTAATAAGTGTTATTTTCTAATTGATTATGTCTAAAAAGTATAGAAAATGTCAATTATACCCTTCAAACTTTGCTTTTGCAACCATGACAGTGATAATTTCAAATCTACTTATTTTCAATAGGACAATGGGTGAATTTGCACATTTTTAGTCACATAAAGTAAGAAAAACAATTACATATGAATATAATTATCCTGGTCACAAATACAAAGTTTGAAGGGAATAATAGCTATTGTAAGCTTGGTTTAATGACAGATATTAACAGATTAAAAATGCAACAAAATATTATGTACTTACAGATCCTTTAATCATATAATGACCACGGTCAACCAAACATGTGTGTCCTTCAGAGCTCTTTCTTCTACTCATCAGAATACAATAATGACTGCTCGTTGACCAGAACGTAAAACAGCGCCCCCTAGCGGAACTCTTCTGCCTAAGACCTAGGATACTTACTTAACAGCCATTTTCTATACTTTTTCTAGATAAGGAATCATAAAATAACACTCACTACCGAGGAACAAAAATCTTGTTGCACAGTGTAACCTGTGAGTTCTTATTTCATCCAAGAAAGTCTATTTTTGCTTCCAGGCCAGTCAGAGGATTCGGTGGGGGGGGTGATTTGGCTTGCATTACTGAGCATAGTGTAGAGATCGGTCTCCTCCTTAGGAGGATTAATGGGATCACCTCGGGAGGCTCTCTACATTATCCCCAGCTGCTCATGGCACTTGGTATTTCCGGTCACCCATCTAAATACTGACCGGGTTCAACGTTGCTTAACTTCAGTGATCGTACGAGAACTGGTGTATCCAACATGATTTTGCTGTAATGTCCAATACAATTCACTCAAGAGATAAAATAAAAGAACTATTTCTCTTACACCTACCTACCCTTATATAGGAGTCCTCGAGAAAACAAGTAAATTGGTAAAGATCTACATCCGTTAACCAAGTCGAAAAAAATAGAAACAATTTTTGGTAAAGATCTACATCCGTTAACCAAGTTGAAAAAAATAGAAACACATCTTGGTAAAGATCTACATCCGTTAACCAAGTCGAAAAAAAATAGAAACAATTTTTTTTCACCAGTAATTTTTTGTGCTTTTAATCCATTAGACCCTAACAATCTTCTTAGAAGTTGTTAGTTTTTAGAAAAAATGTTTTTTAAGGTTTTACAAGGTTTTACCACCAAGGTCACTAGAGGTTGCCCCAGGTCAGTTTAGGGTCAAAACTGCTATTTCTGGCTGCAGTGCAAAAAGAGACACCTTTTTATACGGCACTGCATGAACTGGGAGCACCCTAATTGTAGGTGTCTATGTAAATATTGATTTATTTGTGGTTAGCAGTACGGAAAATGGAATCAGAGAGCCGGGTTCAAACTCAGACTGAGATAAGCAGCGGTCACTTCGCACCAATGCCCTTGGGAATGGCATGAATAGGAATAAATGATGCAACTGACATTGAAAAAGGTTTTTGATTAAAAAGAATTCACATGCAGTAATTATGTAAATCAGTACAGTATTTTGAAAAACTGATTTTTTCCCCTGAAAATCTTTTAAAAATTGTAAGAATAGAATTTTATTTTTAGTCCTATATTTGTTTATGTTTATGTTTTTGTGAATTTTTATAAAGGTAATTCCCAGACCAACTGAAGACTGTGAGTGTGATGACTTGGGCTTCGAAGGAAGTCACAAAGTCAAACTATATATATAAAAGACAACCTACCTTTTTTTCTATGTAGAAACACAAGATGATCAGTCAAGTTCTTCAGTTCATCTGTTTCTTCTTAAGTATTAGCTTTAGGTAGTGGCTTTAGTACTGGTTAGTAGTTGAGATGATAGGGAGGAAAAATAGAATAGAGTGTGGTTAGGATTTAGAAGATTCAAGTGATCTTTAGATATGCTTGATTTAGGAGATGCCAAATAGATGCAACCAGTTTTGTTCCATGAGTTGACTGGCTGGTGATTCTGCCTAAAAGCGTGGCAAATTTGGGATGCTGTGGTTGACCCCAAGGTCAACTGTCTAGAAAAGCGGGAAGTGCTTTCTAAAAATAGCACAAGCCAACTCCTGTTGTCCAGAGGTCATGACAGTGAGTATCTTTCTAAAGCAATTGATGCAAAGTATAGTGAACTCGTGATTGTATTCATTTTAGTTATTTACTTCTGCTAGTATGTGATATTTGTCTGTAGAATTAATGAATGACAGAGAAATCTACAAGATAAATCTTCATCTTTTTGTCCAACTACAATTGTATCATGCCATGTGAGATATGGCTGGTAGAGGAACATGAGGAGCTTTTAAGATCAACCTTTTTCAACAGCTTTATCTTAAAAATAAAATATCTTTTCATGAATAACATGGATATCTTTCCAATTTTACTGCTTTCTAGTAATTATATGAATGGCTTGGCTTTGCAAACAAAGATTTTGGGGAATGTTTTTCCACAGTATTTGGACCATAGACGGTGGGGCCAATGTGTGGAGTAAACCTCCAGCCTGAGCAGTGTAGTTTTAAGGTGAAGTGCGACTTGCCCCACCCTTTAAAGCCGGGGGTTACATCCAATGGACCACCGGAGTGGCGCAGATAGGAGTAGAACTCATAGGTCATAGGTATGACAGCAGTGTCCTTCTCCTGATAGATGCCCGAACTAGCTATGGGGGTCTGTTGCACCCTTGCAGTTTCTGCTGACCCTGTCAGAGCAGTGACCCGACAGTATAGCATTCTGAGAAGCTTTGTGATTATATAAACCCTTTGTATCTTTAACAAGTTCTCCTCTATGTCATCTCTATATATAATACAAAAATTTCAGTAATCATCTTCAGTCAGAGATCGCTTCACAGCCTTTTGGCTAAGATCAAAGTGTAGTATCTATTCTTCGAAACCGCCATGGCCTCGAAGTTTAGAGAACCACAGCCCTTCGGGGGGTCCTTGTGGCATTCTCAGGTATCGTCCTGGGAGAAGTTGCGCAGGATATCTTGGCTGTGGCTAGGATCAAAGTGGAGTATCTGTGCTTTGAAACAACCATGGCCTTGAAGTTCAGAGAACCATGGCCCTTTGGATGTCCTTGTGGCATGCTCGGGTATCGTCCTGGGAGAAGTTGCGCAGGATATCTTGGCCAGCTGATCAGGAGGCGATCACCATTAGCATGCTCAGGATTCGTCCTGAGAAGCTTTTGGGATCTCCCCCCTTTATCCTGGTCCTCATGGCATTTGTCTTAGAGACAAGGATTTGGGATTCTCCCGCCTCAAGTCTCTAGTCACGGGGTCATGGGATCCCCTCTCCCCCACTGAATCCGGCACTAAATGACCCACCAAGGGTCGATGTGCTGTTAAACAAAACAATCAATCAATCTTCAGTCAGAATAGAAGTAGGAGTGGAGTTTAACCCAGTGGCAGCCAGTCTTGTATATTTAGGTTGTTGCAAATTTTTATAAAGGTAAAATAGAAGTATTTTCTTTATTGCTTGGAAGCAACAATTCTGATAGAATCAACATTCCCAGACCTGAAGACTTGTGAGTATATTTTTAAAGCAATTGATACAAAGTACATAGTGAACTCATGTGATTGTATTCATTTTAGATATTTAAAAACCTTGGGAGGGCTTGGTGCTTCTGCTAGTAAACTGATACACAGCAAATCTGTTATGAGTGAAAGAGAGAGAGGAAGAAACAAACAGACCATCGGTGTGATAGTTCTTTTCCGGTGTGAAGATCTAGCAAGGGTAATATTGCCAACTCTGTTTTCAAGTTTACATCTAAAATTGAGACAAAAAATATCTTAAAACAAACATCTAGACTCTCTAGATATATATATCTAAAATCTTGGAAATATATTACATATTATTAATAAATTAAATGTGACTTTAATCTTTAACATTTATTTTATCAAAATATTAGTTTATAAAAATCATCTTAATAGCAATTTCAGACATCTCGACGCAACTAAAAACATCCAGATTTAGCGAATTGGCAAAATGATATTTTTGTAATGAAATATTTATTGTTTTTGTTTCAAATTTATTTGTTTAATGGAAATTCATCCACTGGGAATTGATTCAATTTTTCTGGTTTTAATTTCATCATCTTGAAATTCAAGACGTTCAAGGACAATGAAAATATTTGATTCCATGAAAAGATGACAATTAGTACCATCTTTCTGTTTTCAAAAGTCTATCTACACTCAAGGCCAATGATTCTGAACATGGGGTGCACATTTGAATATATTGGGGGCAGGGTTTGGGGGCACGGTACAAATCTTTGAGGCAGGTGCCATGACCTAGTGTTTGAGATTCTCTGTGTCTTAGAAGCATTTGTAATGGCTATTTTTAACATTTTATAAATTTTAAGTGTTGTCAATAATTTTTATTTGCTTTATATTCATTGTGAATAATAGTCGCCTGGCAAGTTGTCCGAGTCTTACGTTTCACTTTCACTTTCACACCCGTAATTGATATTCATTGTCATCTATCAATTGTACTGCAAGTATTTTAAAAGACCTAATGTAGTTGTAAATTCACTATATTATATGTAATTTAGTAAATGGATTCATTTTATCCTAGTATTCCATAATTTCGATCATGTTGATGCAAATCATACTACAATACTTTCTTCCTGTGAAATATGTGTAGGATAAAGCCTATTAAGTTGGAGGTTGATAAGTTATTACATTTCTTAAGAGTAAGGGCCTAATTAACATATACCAGGGCCTAATTAACCTATACCAGGGCTCCTAGGCTATTAGCATCTTCACCCCCCCCTCCCCGTTTATGTAAGTAATGCGATCTGTCAATCGTGTGAATAAAGTGGATTGTTATGTGCTAATGCGTAATATATTCATTCCATTTTTAAAGAGATATTTGTTAGGACATTTTTATGAAGAAGAAGAAGAAGAAGAAGAAGAAGAAGAAGAAGAAGAAGAAGAAGAAGATCATCATCATCATTCCATATCAGGCTATAGTGAGCGCTCAGACTTCACATCAGAGAATGTTCTTATTGTTTAATTCATTTTCCCTGTAGTAGTAGTGATACATTTCTAAATTGCTATTTATTTTGGGTCCCATCAATGTTTTGGGCCCTACCCCATGGTGTAGTTTGCATATAGGCTAATCCGGCTATGGTCCTGTCAAAAACAAAATTAAGAAAAAGGCTTAAGCCTACTCCACCGTATAGTATAATTCGGTCCTGATCTTAACATAATAATAGGCATATATGCTAATGGTTTGAGTATCTGATGTCCAATTCCTTTAGATTTAGAACTGTACAAATTGATTTAGAACTGCACAAGCAGGGGTCTACTGCATGTTAAAATAAACCCTGATTGTGGGGCAATTGTCATGAAATACACTCAGGTCGTGTGTTCACATGTTTTGGGGGATAGTATTGTGACGTGCCCAAAGCGCCGTATCATGTTCCCAGGACTAGAAAATAGGGAATGCCTCTGACCAATCAGCTCTGCCGGTTTTTTAGGACATCGATTCAAATCGGGCAGGAGTTAATCAGTCCGACACACAGGAGCGAGGGGTCAAACAAGCTAGGGGGCTTGGTTCCTCAGCCTGTCAGGGTGAGGGAGGAGAAAGAGGAAGAAACCTGATTGGAACTATTATCATCACCCTAGTTGGTCTCCCTCAGGAACAGAATTTAACAACTCGTTTAGAATTTTAATCGAAACAGAATTCAATACCCCAAGTGATCTGCGAACTGGCCTGGCATCAAAGTTATCAACAGGAATAAAAGGAACACACAATTTCCTTGAAAACAACAAATTTTGTTGTCTTTCCATCCAGCCACGTGGGAGAGCCTTTCACCAGTATGGACCAAAATGTTATATTTCCCTCCACAGAATTTTCAGCCCCGTAAATGTACGACCCAACGACGAGACATCTCATGTTGGCAGAACATGAACAGCATTATTCTACACAATTTAGAATTTGGGTAGGAAGAGCGAAAACCTTTCCGTATCTCAAGACTGTGTTGTATTAAGGCTTAACGGATTAATTCCTACAAATGCAATCGTATCAATTACTAATTTTGCTATAGATTCCATAGTAATTAATGCATAACTCATTAACTTTGTGAGGTGTAAAAACAATGAGGTAATTGCATTGCTAAATACTAAATTTCACATAATAAAGAAATCACAAAAATTTTAGTAAGTAAAAATGTTATGGTAAGGGGGATATCAAATTTTTGTGCTGTTGAGGTGGGGCTTAAAACCACTGCTCGGCTTTTTCATATGTTTTAGTGGATTACAATATGTCAAAACTGACAATGGATATAATAAATATATGATTGCTAAGTGGAATCTTTGATGCTTATTAGCATTGTTGTAATTGGTTTACAAAATTATGTATCTGATATTTATCTACCATCTAGTTTAGTTTATTCATGTGTTCTGACATATATATGTATCTGTGGTGAGTCAAAGCAGAGTTGTCTCCCATGAAGGGAACTCTCCACGCTGTCAGCTTGACATCCTGGTCTCCTCACGGCTGGCAGCCAATCAGGGGCCAGCAAGCCATCACGTGAGGGGCGCTAACTTTGAATCGATCTCTTTCTTCTCAGTCCGGCCTCCCAAAAAGACGCGTTTCCCAGCGCTCCTGTCCTTCATGATTTTGGCCCGTCCAGGTAGGTGTGAAGTACTCCTGATGGGCCAGAGTATAAAACCCCCGAAATGTAAGTAAGTCATTCACCTTAATCACACACACATTATCATCATTATGGACTTTTAGACACAAAAACATTTTATTTACATGGTTGCAAACCTACACTAAAGCAAATACCTGAACAAGGGACTTTTGCACATTTTCACACACACACACACACAAACAATAAACACCAAATTACACAAAAACATATACACGGACAATGGACCTTTACATATACACACACATACACACATAAACATTAACTAAATCTACACATCCCTCATTTGAATAATTGTCCAGTTTCTTTTCTAAAGCATTGCCTCTCTCGTTTTTCATTTGTTGTCGTTCATTCTTTTGTCATGACTGTACTTAAATGGAGTCACTTTTAAAAACCATATTATGGAGAAATTTCATGCTCTAAGCCAGCGCACAACTCCTCCTCACAGAAGACCTGATACTCAACAATAGATCGGCTTCTTTTCTCCACAAAACCTCTGGAGCCATACCTCCATATATCTATGTATCCAGATTTTGCCCAGCCCTAACCGTTCATAGTAGAAACTTGAAATTTTGCACACATACTCCCCTCAATGAGTAGGAAAAATGTTTTTTTGTTTTTTTTAAAAATTGGACTCAAAAATAGGTTTTTAGTTGGGGGTTCAATTTACAATGTAAGTTTATGCCAAATTGATCCTGTAGTTTGTGTCCAGCAGCATTCTCACTTGTTTTTTAAAAATCTGGACTTTTTAGTGATCACTGCCCACCACCACTGTTTAATTCACAAGGTAAAAAGAAGCATATATAGGTGGTAGTGATTCATAATTTCCCTTGGAATGCTAGTTCTTTTTGATCCTGAAATGTTTACGTTTAAATATGAAGAATTATTGTATTAAAACATTCACCTAATTTACTCCAAAGTGGATTCCATTAAAATATTTTACATAAAGAAAAAATCATGAACTTAAAACCAGAGGTGCAGTGATGCTGGAACACTGCCCCATGTCAGGGAATTTTCTAATTTTGACTGTTTTTATTCTGCTTAATTCATTCATTTTTCCATTTGAATTTGAAAAGTCTTACTGACTCCGACACATGGCGCCCTGTAGCATTCGGTGCCCGGGCAATGGCCCGTGTTGCTGGTACCTAGGCCAGTCCTGATATTCAGTCAAAACATCCTTGGAACATTATGAGTGAAAGTGTACCATAGGCTTCTTTCTCTGACTCCTGTATCCGCTGCACCTGCTGCGCACTTAGTGAGTGCCTTCCATGAGCCATCTCTGCTGCCTTGGCTTTTCTCCGGTCGTTTTCTGCGGAGACGCGGATGCATGGGAATTGGTGATAGCGCCTGTTGCTGTGCGGGTGCAATTCATTGGAGGGAACAGATAACCTGCATGGCTGTTGGGTGCATTGTACATCAAAGAATGAAAGAGTCAAACAAGCCAATTTGACAATGAGCAGAAATCTTTATTTTGAACAACATCGTAGCTACACAGTAACTGAACTTGTTTTCCGTTAGGAAGTGAGAGGAGACTCAGGAAACCGCTACTAGAATTGTCACTCACGGACGCCGAGTGAGAGGGAAGGACAGAGAGAGAGAGAGAGAGAGAGAGAGAGAGAGAGAGAGAGAGCATCATCGCGACCCTAAGGTCTTGCCTGACGAATTTTACTCTACTGCTCCTCCTACTATTTTTCCCATGTTTTTTATAATCTTTTTTAGCCATGCCTACTTTTTGGAACCACATTTTTGCACATGTGTTTTTAATAACGGTATCTCTTCTAGTGGTCATCTCCAGAAATTGCTAATCTATTCCTAACGACCAGCTAACATTCCATTTTGGCAAAAACTGGCGTCCAATTCTTCTCCTTCGACCTAGCTGTCTGAGGAACGAGGCCCTTTTTTTCCTCGACCGGGAGATCCTTTTCAACTGGTATTTTTAGCTACATCGCTTCTCGCTGACCATTACATAACAGAAGTGACTCTCGTTACTTATTTATTGGAGTAAATAAAGTAAATAATGGAATCAAATTTACAGAAAGATGGGTGGAGGGGGAGGGTTACATTAGAAAATATTAATCAACTAAAGTACAAAGAGATAAGTATTTGGAATTGTAGAGCATTTTTAAAAAGAAAACTATCTAGAGTACTACTATATACTTGAAGTATACTTGAAAATGGCTTTTTTTTACAGCAGTTAATTGCGTCATTAAGCCAGCTTCAGCATAGTTGGGCTGGGATTAAACTAATAAGAACTAGCATTCCAAAGGAAATTATGAATCACTGCCACCCATATATGCTGTGTTGGGAGTGATCAATTAAAAAGTTGGATGTGATCACTAAAAAAGGTCTGAATTTTAAAAAAGACAAGTGGGCACAAACTAGTGATTAATTTAGCATAAGCTTACATTACAAACTGAACCCCCAACTAAAACCCTATTTTGGAGGGGAATTTTTAAAAAACAAAACAAAGCATTTTCCCTACTCATTGAGTTGAGTGTATGTACAAAATTTCAAGTTTCTACTATGAACGGTTAGGGCTGGGCAAAGTCTGGATACATAGATACATATAAATGTGTGAACACATGAATAACCTAAACCTTCTGTTTTTCTCTCATGAATTCCCTTATTTCTTTTCATTTTTAATTAATAAAGTTTGTTTCTCTTTTGTTTTTTACACTCTGGCCATAAGAATTTTACAGTTTTTGAAAGCTACTCCTGAGGTTAACAAAATCAAAATTCTAATACTTCAAATCCATTTTCTTTCTGTAAGATAGAATCTCTAACAGAGTAATAATAATAGAATAATAAGAAATAATAATAATAAAATACAACTTGCTGATACAAAGTTTATAATAAAAACTTATAAAATTTTCCCGGAAACTATGTGGGAAAATTATGTTTTGATAGGCACTTTTCCTCCCTTGATAAATTTGTGATGGGCAGATTTCCTGATGGGCACTTTTCCGATGGATCTGGTTAAAACATGAAACTATACTGTGACTGTTTTTCTTTTCTAGATTTCTTGAGGATGATGCCAGCAGCCCTACCTACAATTAACACACACACACTGAGAAAATGACAAGGTGATTAGAACATAAAATATAGAAATACTATACACTGATTTATTCTAACTGGTGTCCTCATCTTGGTTGTTATAGTCACAATGTTTCGGCTATTGTACCCTCTGTCCTTTTTCAGGGGCCTGTCACATTCGGTAACATTCACAGAATTTTAAACCAAACCCGTTATTCAATCCACAAGGATATACTGTTCTCATTCCACTGTCCATGCTAAGGGATATCTTGTATTCTTCTTACTTAATTTGTTACTGAGAGGCCATTTCTGTTCATTTCAACTAGAGTACAGGTATACCTTGATTAGTGCAGTTAATTTGTTCCAAAATATTTTGCACTGTTCAAGGTCTTATTATAATTTAATGTGTTTTTTTTCAGCTTAGTTACATTAATTTGTACAGCAATACCGTAACCATACTACATCAAAACCTGCACTAATCAAGGTGTTTTTTTTTTCAAGCTTATACTTATACAAGTTATATTAATTTGTACAGCAATACCATAACCGTACTACA
>VCCN01005714.1:4524002-4534980 GCA_006491835.1 Architeuthis dux
AATCCATAGACTTTGGACTGTATACTTAAAGTTTTCTCGTAACATGCTGAATACCTAGCTTCACGTTTTTAGATGTAAAACTTTAAGCCCAACAAATACAAATTGACAAGATACCATTTTGGAAGGATCTACCCTGCACCCAGGACTCTATGAGTAGGATACCAACATGTTCTTTGGGATGTCCTCTTTCAGAAAAAAGATGTTCCCAAGAAAAAGGTTGGGATGAACTACCTCATTTGCATAAAACAAAATGGCTGCCAGCACATACCAAAAAAAATCCAGAATTTCATATCTCGTCTCCCAATTAACATATCTGAGTACTTTAAAAGGCTAAATCATGGTTTTCAGATATGAGGAATTTTAATTTATAGGTATTTCGGCATTTTACAAGGAAATTTCAAGTATACTTTATAGGCCAAAGTCTATGGATTGTGGATTTAATTCATGAGATATATCTCGTTAGAAAGAGAATTTCATCAGCTTTCCAACGGTGTGTCTTGTATCTGTTGGTAATTACAGCCAAAAACGTGAAGCTAGGTATTTAGCGTTTTACAGGGAAATTTTATCTTTATAGTTCACATTCTATGGACTATGGATTATGGAAGAGAATTTCATCAGTTTCTAATGTATCTTGTCAATTTGTAATTGTTGAGCATGAAAAGTAACAGCCAAAAACGTGAAGGTAGGTATGTAGCATTTTTCAAGTACACAGTCCAAAGTCTATGGATTGTGGAATTAATTCTAAACTAAAACTAAATAGGTTTGATAAAAATGTGATGATTGGTTCCATGATAGTAAAACATTCAAAAAGGTTTTTGGACTTCTCCTGAAGCAATTGAAGGTGGATTAAAAATGGTGACGGGTTAAAGTTACTGTCACCTATCATTTTCTTCATATTTGGGAAATGTGTGAAAGCTTCCATTTTCAGGTGAGAAATCAATAAAACAAGTTTTGCTTTAAATAGATTTATAGAGCCTATCATTCTAGCTATACGTTTGTCGTTTCCCTGAAGCAACAAGTTCAAAGAATTTAATTTTTCTGTGATGTCTTTGAGAAAACCCAAATCCACCAACCAGCAAAAGTCACATAGTTGATCAAAGTTTGATTTCTGGATTGGAGAATTTTTGTTTATCTCTTCAATTAAGCTTACAGATCTTGTCAGAACTTTGCCTTTACTGAGCCATCATACTTCTGTATGTAAGATAATGTCAAGATTGTTTATTTTCAGTATTTCTAGTAAGGCCTTGAAAAGACGGTGTTGCTCTAATAGAGTTTATTATTTTAATAACTACATCCATTATGTATGCAAACGGAATCACTTTAGCACGCAGAACTTCTTGGTGGTTAATACAATGGTATAATATAAAGTTTGGAAAGGATTCACCTTGTTGCAGAGGGCAACAATTCCTTCGTTAATACCAACCATTGCTGATGCCCCATCAGTGGTGATCACAGATAGCTTGTGAACTTTGTATATGTTTTGAATATGTTATAGATTTCTCCACCTGTTGTTTGCCCTTTCATAGTATTTTAAGTAGCTCTTCATTTGTAGTGGTCACTAAATACCATTCTCACCATAACGGCCAACTGTACTGTATCTGATGACTCATCAAATTGTAGTGAGAACCAGTCACCTATTTCCAAGTAACTCTTTACCTGAATTTGCATGTCAGTTGACATTGTATGTATTATTCTTGTAATGTTGTTATCCGATAACTGTAGGTCTTTTATTGCTGACATAATCACATTTTTGTTTGAAAATCTATCAAATAAGCTATCACCATCAGAAATGCTTATTTTGATTTTTTAAAAAGCCGAAAAACGAAGCTTTTTTTGAGGTTGGGAGTAAGATGAGTTCCCATTGATTTTCGCCTGACTTTTTAGACAATTTGAATGTTTTATGAATTGACTCTAGAGCTACCTTTCTGTGAATGATGGTGTCTCTCAGACTCTTATTGAGTTTTAATTAAAAGAACAGGTGAAGAAAGGAGGGTTGCAAATGCGATTACATCTAGAATCAACTAGATTTACATGCAATTTATCTAAAGAAATATCTAGATACTATTTTATCGAGATTGTTATTTTCTTATGCCAACCCTCTGATGGCGTTTATCGAAATTGTTATTAAATAACGGTCGGGTTTTACCTTTTTTTTCTAAATTTAAAATAATTATTTCTTACAGACTTTCCAAATGCAGCTTCAAGGTCGTTTTAATTGTGGTTCCCGGCCATTTATTGGCAGAGAACCCGATCCTAGTTCCTGAGAACCCGTCTTCTAAGCAGCACCTCCCCATTACACTGACAGGGTAGGGACAGGGGTCGGATATGACATGACCCCTGAGGCAAAAGTCGGTGGGGACTTGCCTATTTTAATTAGTTATTTTTGGTGTCTCTCAGATTCTTACTGGGTTTTATGCCAAGGAACAGGTGGGGTCATTACGCAAATGCGATTAATATCAATTAATCTAGAAAGAGCAAGCACTAACCCATGAACAGTTACCTCTCATACACAAGGCATTTTAAACACATTGCTGCCACCTTTTGCCTGCAATCCAAATAGTGTTGCTGTTTCCATCCTTATTGTAAATAAAACACTTTACTTTGAAATAACTATAGTTTCTATTATACAAAGACTTGCAAATTATCTAAACCGTGAATAGGATACCCACAAATGGCAAGGGATAACTGTAGTAGGGATACTCAGTTGGCCTTGTGCCAGTATAAGTTTATTCAATTTACATACATATCTCAGCTGGCCAGGCATCAGGAAAAACATTTTTCTCAGCCATTGTTACTCTGCTGAAAATGTTATTTGAAACTCCATAACAATGTAGGAGAGAAGTCTTATCAAACATTTCAAATGAAAACTTTTGGCTTAGCAATTAAATTATAAATGGAACTGTTTGAACTGACACTGTAATGAAGGGGTTAATTCAAACAAATGAAATATGTCTGGTATGAAAACCTGTAGCACACAACTTACTATGTCCCAACCTAGAAGTAACCTGCATAACTTTAGATCTTACTAACCTATAAGATTCAAGAATGTACCTTGTAATGGTTGAACTCTGTCTAACCTTTATGTACTAAGTGTACTTTTAAGTACCAAATGTTTTTTTTCTTTTGTCAATTAATTTGAGACCTGCGTGTCTTGGTGATACTTGTTAGTCCAATTTTTATTTTTCAATAAAGATTAGTGTTTACGTAAAAGTTAGTTTACTAATAATTTACAATAGGGAGTTTCTTTTCACATGTACACTTGGATAGGAGTTATCCGACATTATGATAATAGAGAGACAGTGTGGAAACCGAGTTTTTGAAAAATAATCCTGGACTCTTCCACTGAAACAAGTTTTTTTATTTTAGTTTATTTTCTAAAAAAAAATAGATCATTTAATAGAATTCCAATACAGGTGCTGTTAGAAAGTTTGCATTTTCCCACTTTTTAAAAAAAAGGTGAAAAACGAAAATAGCATTCAGCTTTTGTTTTGCAGTGAGCCATTATAGAGGCAGAGCACACCCTCTTCCTCTATCTTTTATACTCCAGTCTCTTGTAACCCCCAGTAACAAGATCTCCAATGACTCAGCCTGACATACCATCCCAACCATTTTGGGGTCTGGGGATTCTAAAAAAATTTCCCTATTAATGGTAATTACTTTTTCGCCTTATGTCATTTCGGCTTTGGTGATCCTTTTATACTAATACTATTCATTATGATTCTCCCATATTATTGAATGTGATAGCATAAGCTTGCATTTACTAACAATTCTATTCATCTTTAGTTTTCAATTTTTCTGACTTTGTGAAATAATATTAAGAAAAGAAGTATGGGAACCATGAAAATGTTTTATTCAATATCTTTAAAAAAAAAATATACAGTAAAACTAGAAAGCACTCAGGGAGCACATACCTTTGCCAACATCATTGTCAGAGGAAGTAATTGTGCATTGATCCGCCCCAAAATTTAATCACTTCTTTCATAACCCATTGCCCACCCTTCCACAAAATGAGAACTTTTTGTGATATCGTGTAGACATATATGAATTTTGGCCGATATTATGTGGTGTGGACATATAACTACAATGTAGATGGGGAGAGGGATTGTGCATGGATCCACCCCAAAATGTAACCACTTCTTTCATACCCTATTGTCCATTCTCCTACAAAATTCCATTGAAAACTTTTGGAGGTATCGTGTTGACAGTCATTGGTCGTGTCTTTATGTCTGTCCGTACAATATCTCCAAAAGCTAAGGGTGGAAAACAGTGTGAAGAAGAGGTTGTTTTGGGGCAGATCTAGAGTTTAATCAGTTCTTCCGTAGCCTATTGTCCACACTTCCAGAAATATTCATTGAGATTCAATCAGAACTTTTGGAGATATTGTGTGGACAGACATGAACTTTTAGCGATAATATGTGGTATGGACATATAAATACGACGTAGGGGATGTAATTGTGTATGGACCCATCCCCAAATTTAATCACTTAGCCTATCCATAACCTATTTTCCACCCTTCCACAAAATGTCATTCACTGAGAACTTTGAGATATCATGTGGACAGCTATCTCCAAAAGTTCTGGTGTCTGTTTGTACACAATATCTCCAAAAGTTTTGGTGTCTGTTTGTACACAATACCTCCAAAAGTTCTGGTGTCTGTGTGTACACAATATCTCCAAAAGTTATGGTGTCTGTGTGTACACAATATCTCCAAAAGTTCTGGTGTCTGTGTATACAATATCTCCAAAAGTTCTGGTATTTGTGTACACAATATCTCCAAAAGTTGTAATTATCAATGACATTTTAGTGGAAGGGTGGAAAATAGTCTATGAAATTTGGAGGCGGATCCATGTACAATTAACTCCCATGACAATGGGATTGGCAGAGGTATGCACTCTCCGGGTGCTTCCTAGCTTATTCATTATTATTTAATTCTATATCATGTGTGACATTAAATATTTGCTGCACAGGACAATTATTTTCTTTTGCGCAGCTTAGAAGGCACGGGGGTGGAGAGGGGGCTAGGATGTAGGCAAAATGATAGTGAAAAAAAAAGGTTAACTAGGCTTTGTGGGAATGGCTTTATAGAATTAAAAATAAAAAAAGGAGAGAACTGAAAGAGCAGGTCAGTTTTGTCTCGGGATAGGAAGGTTAGCCCTGTTGTCCTTGTAACATTGACTTGTCTGCTGCTGTTTAGAAGACACTGATTGGAGCATTTAACAATGAATTAGTCTAAAGTGGATAACATTTTGTCAACTTAATAGAAAATTTAAACAATTTAAACTTTGGCTACAAAACAGAAAAGGTTGAATTCACAAGATCGATGTTAGTGTCACGAGTGACAACGATGTAAAGGTCACGCAATTATTGTTAATTTAAGTTAAAAAGTACGAATGAAATACGAAAGAAAAAAAGCAAAGAAAGCGACACAAATGCACCACATCTACAGTAAAAGAAACAGACAAATAACTGGTTGAAAACAGCTTTTTAAAGTTTAAGTGTAAAAAGTTCTAAATAGTATAATTTGTGATCTATTCCCATGTGCTGGGATTTTTCTGAAGTTCCTGAGAGACATTCAAAATGTTGACATTGACTAACATTTTAGACATTTTTATCTTGTAAATGCATGCATGGGGAGAGGTGGTGTGGTTGAGCAGTTAACAGCACAGAGAATGGACCCAGTAAGCAAAGTTCACACTGGCTGTGACAGTTTGTGTTCACTTCACAGTAATGTCCTTGGGAAAGGCATGAATCCATCTCCCACCCCAAATATGGGTAAAATAGTGCAGGATGAAGTGAGTGATGCCACTTCGGATGTTTGTTGCCTCTAAGTCTATTTCACATATCGCAAGTCGGAGCCAAGACAGAGAAACTTGTGTCATGTGGATACCGGGTAGGGATGGATGAGTTGTAGCCAGCATAAGGGCATTACTTAATTTAAAAGCATGCATGTACATTTGTTTGCGTTTCTACATGAATAAATGCATAAAAAACTAATATTTATGGGTTAAAGCCATAATAACAATAGAATAAATGCTGGAAATGTGAAACAGACTAACATTATAGTTTCCACACTTATATGCATAGACTTGAGTACATGTGTATGTAAGGGCGATATGGGCTTTATTATGTAAATAAATGCAATATGTCAATCTCTTTGAATATCATCATTGATTTATTTTATACCACAAATGCTACACATATGAAACTTATATTGAAATTATATTATCTTCATAATGATAAAAACTGTTCTTTGTATACTTTGAAAAATAAATTTCAATAATGTACATAACCAAAAGTCAATAAACTAAAATTAATTAATGAACAAAGAAAAAACAAGAATTAACAAATTCATATTTTCAAAACTTGATTTATTCAACAATTATTTTTTTTTCTAACTTACTTGCGCCGTCGGGTCTCACTGCAGTAGGAGAGTGGAATGATATCCAAACCTGAAACAAAATTAAAATATATATTTCCGTGGCCATAGCTTTTAGGTAATGGTGAACTTTCATTTATTCATCTCTCTCTAACACTCTAGATAAGTGTTTCCAACATCTCTCTCTAACATTCTAGATAAGTGTTTTCAACATCTCGCTCTAACACGCTAGACACATGTTTCCAGCATCTCTCTCTCTAACACTCTAGGTAAGTGTTTCCAACATCTCTCTCTAACACTCTAGATAAGTGTTTCCAACATCTCTCTCGATAAGTGATTCCAACACTTTTCCGGATTACCGCCCCCTACCGTTGATGAAATATGTGCTCTTTAGAGCACATATTTCATCAGCACACCCCCGTAAAGTCAGTCAAATGTGATACATTGAAAATGAAACTTTAATAAAAAAAAGATTTTTAATTTAAGCATATATTTTATAACCAAGAATATAATTGTACTTAAGTATCTCAAATTACTTGATTAATTAATATAAAAATAATTAATGTGAAGGATGGGCCTGATGTGAGGAGTAATCTTTCCAGATCCAGCTCAATATTACTAAACAGCATCCTTGTCTGCCACCCCCGTGCCTTCCAGCACCCCCAAGGGGGAAGTAGAACCCACTTTGGGAATCATTGCTCTAGATATTACCTCTTCTTCCATTGACAAAACCTTTACCACCAGTCATTCTAAAGTTTGTAGGAAAATCTATCAAAAGTTCCCCACTTATACTGAATTTTAGAGAAATACTTTATCAACTCATCGGAAAATCTATCAAAAGTTCCCAACTTATACTGAATTTTAGAGAAATACTTTATCAACTCATAGGAAAATCTATCAAAAGTTCCCAACTTATACTGAATTTTAGAGAAATACTTTATCAACTGAATAATAACCTACAGAAACAATTTACAAATATGAAAGAATATTTGTCTATTTTATAAAGTTCATTTTGCTATATCTAATGAATCATAGTGATTGATATTAAAAAAAAAATGTTTTGAAGTAAATATTCTTTATGTATAGATTTATTTTTCAGACTGTTGTCTTCACTTGGTTCATCTTTTGAACACAACGTTTTGGCCATTGTACCCTACGGCCTTCTTCGGGTGTCGTAAATGGGGAGGGTTCGGAATTCAAAACGTGGAGGCAGTATGTCCTCATTCTGCTGCCCATTCTCCGAAACTCCAAAGAAAAAAATCTATACATATTGATGATCCCTCATCTAATAAAATTCAGACAAAAACATTCTTTCTCAATAGACATCTATCTATATATCTATACAGATGCACAAACATATGCATATGTAGTATATTTTAGGTGGGAGGATTTCTAGTAGACATGTTTATAGGAACACACATACACCAGGAGGCATGCTACTCCACAGTTATGCCCATTAGTGCCCCAAAGCATGCCATTTCTTCAAACCACCTTTCATGTTGTTCTTTCTATGTATTTTTCTCAATTTGCTCTGATCCTATTTTGCATGCAACCTAAAACATTGTCTTTTTACGCTTAAGTTGTTATCATTTAACTGCTGGAGCTGAACATACAGCTATTGTCACTCTCAGAAAAGCCCAGAAACAACAGTTCAGCTGATGAGTAAAAAATGTCAAAATTTATATCATAACAACACCCGTCTCTCTTTATATATCAATAGATATACAGAGACACTCACAATTTAACAAAAAAAAATCATGTATATAAGACCAAACTATAACTTTTACTTTATTTTTGATATACAAAGATTTGGCACAAAGGCCGTTTTTGGGGGAGTGGGGAAATGATGGTCATCCCTTAGCTATCTTATTCTTAACTAGATCCATTCGTGACCCATACATTCTTATAATATCCTTTCACCATAAGAATTCGTTCTTCGCCTTTCAATCTTTTACATTCACCATAATATCACAATTACCCTATGGACTTAAGCTATTTAAAACCCCATGAAATGACATATATATATATATACAATTTTCTTAGTTACAAACTATAACTTGTTAAAACTGTAAATGTTTAAAATTTTCTTAACTCATAAGCAGATTTGTGAGCATACCTTCTTTTTACTCAATTGGAAAATTTGGTGATTTTGAAATTAGGATTTAAAATGCATTGAATACTATAATTGTAGCGCTAGTTTATAAGACCTTGAGGATTTGCACAGTGTCATTTTTTAAGAATTAAAAATTTAAATTCACTGAGGAAACAAAAAGACAGACATGACTGATGGCAAAAGCAGAATGACACAGGATACAAAACAGCACTATAGAAACTCGTGGTCAAAATTCTTTTGAATATCTTTTAGTTTCTAATCACTATGAGATTGTCACATGCCCCGAGTAAATAATCACACCAAAAATAGTCTTAGATTTCAATCTCTTTCATCCACATGTACACTTGGTCAATTCTAGAATTATCCTTTATGTGCCTTGTTGCTCTCATCTACGCCGGTATTCTATCTGCCATCCATCTGCTCAAACCCTTCAAGTAGATTACTCGCTCGCTACTTTTGCTCCTTTTGCACTTTATACACTCTATGAGTGGTAAGTTCTCCACGCCTTCCTTCCTCATTATGTGTCCAATAAATTTCAACTGTCTCTTATTGTTAGCAACAGTTTCCGTGTAGTTCTTAATCTCCTCAAAACTGCTTCATTTGTTACAGGCTCTGTCCACAATATTATTAAGATTCGTTGATAAAACCACAAATTCCAGAATATCTTACTATAATTCACCAAATGTCTTTTATCCCATAATTCAAGGACAGCTATAGCTATGGCCACCAAATTTTCTGTGATTACTAATGGGACCCCAGAGTATGTTTTTAGTATATTAGTTTTTGAGCATTCCAAAGGTTTTTAGCAAAGGGTTCAGTTCACAATGTAAGTATAATGCTAAACTGGACCTTTTGTGTCTGTCACAACCCAGCTATTTGCTTTAATACTAAAGTTATGGGATGGTATAAAATAAAAGAATTATACATTTCTCTCACCCATTAAACATGACCCCTTTACATCTTACATTACCTATGTATTAGCCATGGCCTTATCTTTTCAAAAGTTTATATTATCGAATACAATCACTATAAATCGGAGTTAGATGTCGCTACACCACCATGCATGAACTATAAGTAAAATTCCACCCATAGGGCAGATTTTCAGCTAGTCTGAAACAAATAAAAAAACGAATAATTGTCTTGAAAGTATTCTGTAAGAACTGAACTCACCCTTAATAGTTTATAATATCAATATACTTTTCAACGCATTGACAGTATTTTTTTTACTGTCTATTCTTTATATTAGTGTTTCATCATCATCATCATCATCAACCGTTATAAGTCCACTGCTGGACAAAGGCCTTTCCCATCTCCTTCCATGACGACCTAGATTGTGCTAATCTCTGCCACGTCTTACCGGCAAACTTTTCTATCTCGTCCCTCCATCTTGTGTCTGGTCTTTTTCTACTGCGTTTACTGTCTCATGGGCACCAGTCAGTTAGTCTTTTCCCCCATCTATTACATTTCTTTTTGCTAGGTGACCAGCCCATCTCCATTTTTGCTGCTTAATTAGTTGTATATCTTTCACTCTAGACCTCCCTCTGATCCATGTTGATCTTTTTCGTTATCCCTATCATTGCTCTTTCCATAGCTCTCTGTGCTATTCTAAGTTGGTTAAGCATTTACATTCATGCACTCACCTACACTTAGAAAATTTTGTAATATTCCAATAATCTAAATATTACAGGCATTCCATTATAACGCAGGTGTAGGGGTCCAAGAAAGCCAACCGCATTATAACAGAGCCACGATAACCAGGGTTGTCAATTTTGGAGCTATATCTGGCCTTTTGTAGCTAGATCTAGCTCTTTAAGAGCTAGATTAATATTTAGGGTCCACCATCAACCTGCTTATACCGCTAACCACGTTATAATGGTGGAGGCCTGTACCAAATTTTTTATGCTACCAATATCATATGTACAAAGCTTACCCAGTAAGTCCTTTAGGTGGTAAGCATTTCGTATGAGCCGGTAGACCTATATTAAGGGACAGGATACCAACCTCACTTATTGTGTCTATGCTGTTCACCTATCGTCTTACAAATACCTGTTACCTTTCTTTTTGTTTTCTCTCTTCCCTTACTTCCACGCAAAAGAGAAAGCGCATTTCCTCAGTGAGTTAATAGAGCGTACAACCTGAAATTGTCAAGAGAGAAGAAAACCACACAGCATCACAGATAATGAGCGGATGATGAATTGTTGGCTTCCCTCTGTCTCAAACGACAATGGAGTGTGCGCCAAGGACTAGCCTTCTCAAGCAACAAACTGTAGATGCTGTCATTGCCCTCTATCCTCTCTTCCCGCTGGTCCTCTCTTCTATTCAAATGATGAATAGTTGTGTCTGAATCAGCTCTTTAACTCAGGAACAATTGGTACAATAGTATCACACATTTCATTGAATCTTTTTCCTGTCACCAAACTTAAAAGTACAGCTTCCAGTTACAAAGTAATCCCAAACTCACCTCCGGATTAGATGTCAACTCCACGACC
>VCCN01005714.1:4576477-4589540 GCA_006491835.1 Architeuthis dux
CTCTTACGCATGGAAGGAAGGCATGCTTTCTTTTCTGTCTTGCGCGACATACGTGCCATATTTTTCGCAAATGTTTACGTGCAGAGTGAACAGAAGTAACAACACACTACCCAAAGGTGAAGGTCTAATGTAAAGTCATCCTTGAACCCCCATATATGGACTTGGGGGTTGTTTTGCAAGATGAAGATGAAGAAGAAGTAGAAGAAATCGACAGAAGCTAGCAACTAGGCAGAAGCCGGCGTCGCGCCGTCGATGAGTTTGAGTGACTTTTTGAGGGAAACACCATACGAACACCACGTGTTCTTTCTTTCCTTCCCATGTCTATTTTTAGTTGCGTACAAGTACACCCCCCCCCTCATCAGCCACACACATTGTTGCTCTACCCAGATACTAGGATAACCAAATCAATTTTTTTCAAAGTGAAAAATAAATAGAAATACACAAGCATTTTGGGGAAATTCCTTTAAAATGTACTTGATGGAAGGGGGAAGAGAGATGGAAGGGGGAAGAGAATTAAGATAACTAGTTGATACATGCGTCCCCTAATATAGCGCTGTTCGCGATATAATGCGGGTGGTGGACCCCCAACATTTTTATCTATATTATTGCCCTCTCGTCTAAAAAAAAGCGTGTATAAATTAGAACTTCCCATTATTGGACATGTAAGCAGTGTTGCCAACTCAAAAAATATTTTCGCGCTAGTTTGATGGCCAAAAACCACCATAAAGACGCTAAAAATTGTCAAAAATAGCCAGAAAATAGCCAAAATGTTTTAGGCGAAAACGCGCTAATTTAGCGCTTTTTGCACTGCCAAAACAAGAAACGCGCTAAATCTAGCGCGAAACGCGCTAAATTGGCAACACTGCCTGTAAGCCCGATATTTCGTGCTCAGCGCTATTATTTAAAAAGACTATTTAATTTGAGTTTTTCGACTCAACTGCTCAGGCACACTGTTTTACAGGGTACCTGAAGGTACAGGGGCTAAGAGTATAGATAAATATGTAAATATTCTATTTTTAAACACCGAAATTTGGTATACTTTGTAATATATTTTAGTTATTTTAGTGTTATTATTTAATTAAAAAAACAATCATTAAAAAATACCTTTGTTTATTTTTTCAAATCTAACTTAGTTTTTGATACAATAGACAATGTTAACCCGTGTTTCACCTATCGCCTGCCCTTGAATATCACCATACACACCCCGGTTATAACACTGCTTTCTTGGGTCCCAACACCCGCGTTATAATGGTGGAGTCTTATCCCGAAGACAATGCCGACTACTCTGATAGGTCTAATGCAATTTTCTTTTCTTGATGTCTTTCTATGATAGTAACTGAGAAGAACCAGTTGATAGTTTTATATTGCAATATGTTGGATATATGTCAGGATTCATCTCTCTCTCTCTCTCTCCCAGTGGTTCCCAACCAGGGGGGAATTCCCCCCCAGAGGGGGAATTTGGATAGCCCAAGGGGTGAAAAGACTATTAAATAAAAATAAAAGTCTAGTCTAGAGATTTTCTGCACTTCTATCTATCAAGTCGAAGGCTTGAAATAAGCTCCCAGTTGAGAATGATTTAAGATGTGCTCTCTCACTAATAGACCCACAAATCGAAGAAGTAGCAAAAAAACAAGAACAGAGATCACATTGATGTTTTTTGGTTTTTATACGATAGACAAAGACAATGTTAATTAAATAGCTCCATGCTAGTAACTGAGAAGAATTAGTTGATAGTTTTATATTGCAATATATTGGATATGTCAGGATTCAAACCCCCATTCTATGGCCGATCAGTGCTGTTTACTGATGGACGTAGAATGTATAGTTATGAAGCAACTGAAATTAACACAAAAGAAATACTATCATTATTACTAATTTTTATAGTACTATTTACCTTAATCACAATTTTCAGTTGCTTTTTATTGCAACTTTACTCAGGCCGGCTTTCTTTGGCAGTGAATAAACAGAACAAAACCTTTGTGGTAGTGTAATAAACATCTTAATTCTTCTTAAAATCATTTACATCTGTTGATAGCACTACATATTCCGGTAATCTATTCAAAAGTCCCACCACTCTATTGCTAAAAAAGAATATTCTGATATTCAATCTACTTCTACCGTATATGTGTGGCCTCTCTCTTTACTACTTTTAAACCATGTATAATCCTAAACATTTCTATTAAGTCTCTCCTGATCCTTCCTATTTTCTAATGATGTTAATCCTTTTATGAGTATGAGTTATGAGGATAGGCCTCATAACTCATACTTTTTAATTCCGGTACTAACTTAGTTGTTTGTCTCAGGATTTTTTCTAAAAGATTTGTTATCTCTCTCCAAGTACTTGAGGTGTGGACGGACATAAGTCTGATATAGTATAAGGAACAAGTCCTTGTCTATATATGAAAAGGTATGCTTAAACATTCCTAGCACCCTGTTCACCTTAGCAACAGCACTGGCAATATATTTGGAGAATGATAGTTTATCAGTTACCATGATACCAAGATCCTTTTCATCATTTACAATATCTAGTATATTTCCGTTCATACAGTAATCATAACACGGATTTCTATTTCCTATGTGTAACACCTTACATTTATCTTCATTAAAAGCTAATAACCATTCTCTTGACCATAGCATTAATTTATCTAGGCCCTCCTGTACTTTTACTTGGTCAACCGGCGACAAGACTGGGTGGTACAATTTTGTATCATCTGCAAAGATTTTACATTTTATAGATATTGTATCTGGTAGATCATTAATAAATATTTAAAATAGTACTGGTCCAAGCACTGACCCATGGCACACCACTACTTAACACACCTCCACTCAGATTTAGAACCATTCAGCCACACAGACTCTGTTTCCTATCCCACAGGAAGTCTTCAAGCCAACAAGTTAGTTTGCCATCTATGCTACATCTTTGCAGTTTGTGAATAAACTAATCTAGAAACAACTGAATTCAAATCTTCTTAGTGGTCAGATTAAACTTGTAAATTCAATAATTTCCATGTAGTACAACAAAAAAAAACACAATAATACAAATGGGGTTTCATAAGTGCAAATATTTAATACTGTATGTTCCGAAAAAATACGCACAATGAAAATTTTGAATAACTTTTTATTGAGATTTTGAACTGAAGATTTAACTGTAACTACAGATACGCTAAAATGTTCCACAAAATTTGAGTTTTTACACTTCAGTTGTGGGACCACACAAACGATTTGAAAAAGCTTGGTTCCTGCTGGGATGGAACCAAAGCTGGTCCAGAACTCAATAGTCAGTCTTGAGTCCTTTTATCAAATCGTTTGTGCAGTCACACAACTGAAGTGTAAGGACTCAAATGTTGTGGAAGGGTTTTAGCACATCTATAATTTCCACAGTTAAAATTTCAGTTCAAAATCTCAATGCAATAAAAAGTTATTCTAAATTCTCATTGTTCATATTTTTCCGGAACACCCAGTAGTCATTTGTATTTTTCTATAATTGTAAATGAAATTTCATTAAAGAATAGTTTTTGGCAAATATAAGTTTTGCCTGTGTTGATTTGATATTAACACTTTTGTATGTATGTATATATGAGTGTTCTATGCTTATACCCTCATCGAGGGGTGTTGCAGGGTTAGGTACACATGGGCAATTGTTAGTAAGACATACGTCCGACTTGCTAGGCCTATTGAAGCTTCGTTCTGCTTACAGCCAGCCATGGTTAGGAAACAGGAAAATTTCTCAAACACTTGACAGACATGCATGGACAAGACAAAAAAATGAGTTGTTGTTTACCCTGAACTAAAGTAAGTAGTCCCCTTACGCTGGCTACGGCTTCAGCCGTCCCTGCTTGGGTTCCACATATCCCATTACTACTCATTCGGCCCGTTTGCGGTATGTGAAATAGACTTAGAGGCGACAAGCCTCACTCACTTCACCCGGCGCTATTTTACCCATGGCTAGGGGAAGAGATGGTTTCATGCCTTTCCCAAGGGCATTAGTGCGAGGTGAGTCTGTTCTCCATGCTTACACTGAAATTTTAAAATTGTATCAATACAGAAGGAACAAAAACATCATTGTGTAAGATTTTGAATTGAATAGCTTTCTGTTTGTTCACATTATATTTTGTTTAAATATATGAGGTTGATATGAAAATTTCCTGCAGTTCTTTGACAAAATCTTATTCATTCATCCAAGAATTTTCCTAGGCTTTTTGTGACCGTATCTCACCTTTCAACCAATCACCATGACCCAATGGTAGAGTGCCTGTCTCTGTTTCGGTAGGCTGTGGGATGGCAGTTATACCAAAGACGTTAAAAATAGTACTTAGCCTCTCTGCTAAGCACTCTTGCAAAAACAGTAGGATTGGGGCAGCCTGAAGAGGGATGGGCTCTGTCAGGCTATCTCGCCCAAAACACACCTGTGATGGGTACCCCAACATCAACTTATAAAAAAAATCAGGATTTCTAATGCTGATTTTTCCAGAAAGACTCTCCCCTCTTCAGCCCATGCTCGACTAACCATAGTAAATCTTTACCTGTCTATCCATCTAGACACACACACAAACACACAAGGAACTAGTAACTCTAAAAGGGCTAAAATCATTCATACAAGGACTAACAAATTTTAACAAAAGCAATTCATTTTTATTTTTGTAATAACTTGTAAATCTAGTGGTGCATTTAAAATTAATGTGAAATTCTTAGTTGTTTTGGTGGTTTCAGCTGTCACTCAGGACATTTACAGCTATTCATGCATGTACCAGATAAACCTGGACCAGGATTTGATTTGGCCTCAAAAAAGTCCAGTATGCTCATTCTTGGAGATCAGTTACCCCAAGGCGGCACCTTCCCGGGGGGTGGGATCGGGCCAGGTATGGACTACCACAATAAACCAACCGTGTGTTAAATTTGCTTTTGTGAGGCGGCAAATAAATCCAATACCAGATAAACCTTATTTGAATGTCTATGATACACAAGAAAAGAAAAAAGGAATTGTTCTGTAGTTCCACACTATAACAAACATCTCTTAGTCTTGATGAATTCAGATCTTTAAGAAAGATTGTCTGTCTACTGTGACCTGATTTAGTTGTTTACTTGTCTTGGTGTCATTCGTGTGACACTTTGTTTTCGGTTTTGAAAACACAGTGCAGTCAATGAGCAACATACAACAACCACTACTACTTTCAAGAATGCTTCTAGTCCAAAAGCGTCTCCTCTATATTATTCAGTTGCCAACAAAGATAGAACGTTTTTGCCACCGACCGAACAGACTTGCAATGAATACCAGTCTGTGTGTGTGCATTAACCAAAACAGCACTAACCTAGTCACTATAATTAGAATTAACTAACATTTAAAAATACCATTATAGAGCAAAAACAATTTTTGTTTTCTCTTTTTGTTTTCTTTTAAGAGAATGGTGTGTCATTTAGACCCATTTAGTCGTCTGCAATGCTCGAGGCACAAAAGAATAAAGAAGTAATTTGTAAAGATTCCAAGTCTGTTCACAGACGACGTAAATTAATACCTTGCGCCGAGCAGTAAAGATTGTTATTGTGTCTACCTTTTTACTTGGCTTTGGATTGCATTCATTGAAATTGTTGTCAGGCTTTTATTTTATGAAACTCACGGCTGACCCTACACACATGACAAAACAATTTAATGTTACATTGAGTGACAGCATCAAGATGTATGCTTAGTTTTTCAAATCAGGGTAATTAATATCTCATCTTTTTGTCTTGGAAAAATTAATGGATTCCTGTTTATGTTTTATTTTTTTTGTTTAGTTTAACGGCACATCGACCCTTGGTGGGTCATTTAGTGCCGAATTCAGTAGGGGGAGGGGGGATCCCATGTCCCGTGACTAGAGACTGTCACTGAGACAAATACCACGAGGACTGGAATAAAGGGGGGGGTCCCAAAAGCTTCACAGGACGAATCCTGAGCATGCTAATATCTGGCCAAGATATCCTGTGCAACTTCTCCCAGGACGATACCCGAGCATGCCACAAGGACCTCCTGAAGGGCAGTGGTTCTCTGAACTTCGAGGCCATGGCGGTTTTGAAGCATAGATACTACACTTTGATCTTAGCCAAATGGCTGCAAAGCCAATCACATCTCCGATTCCTGTTTAAAGATATAATATGAATTACAGAGTAAAACCTTTCTATATTAAAATGCGTGTTATCATTTACTAGTTAACAAAATTAACAGATATACAGATTTTACCCGTCATCTGAAAATAGAGCATTCATATAAAGCCTTTTGGTAAGCCGAAATGGCGTAAAGTAAAGAAGCAATTGCCATTAATTTATATGGGAAACCTTTTGAGCATTCCCAGACTCAAAAAATGGTGAGAATGGTATATCATCGGAAGTTGTGGCGGTAGGTATAGGAGACGGGGGTTCTGAAGAGAGAGGAAGAGGGTGTGTGCTACCTCTATCATGGCTCACTGCAAAACAAAAACTGAACGCTATTTTCACTCTTCTCAAAAAAATGGCGTAAAGCTAACTTGTGTAAAGCAGGGACTAGCTATATGGTTTCCTTTCTTTTTTTAGAAAAGAAACTAAAAAAACTTAGGTTTAGGTGTGGATAGGAGATAGTTGTTATCTTTGAGTGGAAGAGTCCATGGTACAGAGAAGCGAGAAAATCACACTGTTCATTATATAAGTAGATAATTATCAGCATTCATATTATCATATATCAAAGGTGACTGATTTATTATATCTTTATATATATATATAAATTTGGTTCTCTGTCAGTTTTTGTGGGTGTGTGCACACACCTGGGCAAATGAATTAAATTTCACACCTGATCTCTTTCCATCTCTACTTCATTGCTACACAACTACAAATCTGGAGTCTAGCAACATGACGGACAAGGCTAATTTGCATACAGTTAATTTTTAGCTACTATAATTAATTTTAAAGAAAATATCATTCTATTGAATGTGAAGTCTTTCAAGTCTAGCTTCGAGAAGGAATTATCAATCAGAGACAAATATTATTAAACCTACTGAACTATGTAACCCACACTCATCATAAAAAGATGAAGAGCTGGGAAACACTTGGTAGAAACCCAAGTCGGTCTAATTACTGCAGGGTATCTACTGACTGATATAAAGTACATACAGTAATTATCTCTATACAAATAAATAATATACTTATAACTTAGTTTTATAAAGTTAATTTAAAATAATATACATTAGAAATGATTATTACGGCAAATAGCGAATATTGTAAGTCATTTTCACTAAGATCAAGGGAGATAATACGAATAGGTAAATAGTGTTTCATTGTGATTGATGGCAACATAGTTCTATCAGCGAGTCGGGGCTTTTATCCTGTAATGGATATCTTGCAATAGATAAAGGCTTTTATCATGCAATGGATAAGTATTACACTTGCCACCTTCCACAGTTAATGGGTTAATAAAAAACAGAATACTATAAATCAATCTTTATTATTATTGGATGAAGTATTGTAACACAATATTTTTATTAAATTTGACTAGTTTTTACCTTCATCCTAACCTTAGTTGCTTTTTACAACTTATTAATTCGGGCCACTGTTTCTATGGCCATGAATAACAGCGCATTCGGAAATAAAGAGTAAGCCTTTGGTGAGAATCGAACTCACACCCTCATTGCCAAAGGGAGACTAGTTTACGCCTAGCTGCTTTTACTAATGGGGCCACAAAGACTCCATGGATTAGCAGAAGCTGATTTACACTTATAAACTCACTCTGCACCATATTTATGTTGTTTTACATATGAGACCTAGTACTACTTTTGAATTTTGGAGAGATACCAACTACATTACAGCTTTTTAAATTTGTATATTCAATAAATGAATATGGATTTAAATTGGTTTTGGTACTGACAATTCAGTCATAATATAGAAAGCAGAAATGAAAGAAATAAGTTTTCGCCACATGAAAGCAAAAAAAAAAAGCAGAACATACTTAAATATGGTTCTGATACTTATGCTGCAAAGTGTATCTTTTTCAATCAGGTGATCTTGTAGTTTAGGTTCCCAAATGATCCCTGTTGTGATTACAGTTACAAAAAAATACTAACTAAGCAGATATGAAAGCTAATAAAAACAAAGGGTAAAACAAAATCCAAAAGTAAAATAAAAGTAAAGTTGCCGCTATTGAAAGGTCTGCCTACTCAACAAGCCCACAGACATCCAGTAATACGTTTGTGGACCTTGGGAAACTTTGTATGAAAAATACTGGAAAGATAGTTTGCTAGCCATGTAACTTTTTCTAAAAGTATTGAAATATATGTAGTTTAATAAGAGACCAGTAAATTTTCTCTCAAGAATCATTAGAGTGCAATGTAAAATTGAATTTTGAATCCTTTCTATTCCTCTTCAATGAGTAAATGCATATGTTTATATAAACCACGGCCTCCAGGCTAGGAACTGCTGGTATGGAATATGAGTGGTCCAACATTGCCCCCCCCCCCAAGGGGACTTGGACCCCCCATGAAAATACTGCCCCTACCTACCTTTATATGGCAGTATATATGGCTTTTTAGAAAAAATTATGCAAATATTTCACTGTGTCCAATGTGCTGGTATTATGATTATAGTCCATCTACGAAAGCTCGATAAGGACAGTTATATAAGGTAGTTCTCCAAATACCCTTGTAAACCATTTGTCTTATAGTCCAGCATGTACACTAATTTCTTATCCTTTTAGATTTCTCAATCATTCTCCTGATTTTCTACCTTTCTCTCTCTCTTTCAATAAAACTGATCTCTTATCCAAGGAAAATCTGTTGCTTTGCAAATAAAACAATTGGAGGATGTACAACACAGATAACAAAATTCTCTTAGAATCTATTTTGAGATGTAGCTAAATTAACAAGGGCTATAATCAAAGGGCAAATCTTCTTGAAGAAAATCTCCCACACTTAAATGGTCAGTTTAGGAGAGTAATGAATTCAGTTACAATTCCTAGGAGATCATCTGGTAGTGAATTTATGGCTTTTGTTTTCTAACCCATTAACTGCGAATGACTGATATTTGCCACCTGCCACAGTTTGTGTACCTTGTTCTAGGTAGACACACATGTAACTTTGTAATACTGTACATTGCTCTTGGTGTTAAGAAATGGGAGATGTTTATATAATCCAATTGTGGCCAGGTAAGAGGTAAGAGTTCAATCCCTACCCAGAGTAGTTAGTATAACTTTAGTTCCAATGGCATTATGCTATCTTTGATGTTTGAGATGTTCTTTCATTATTAGTGATAGCTTAAAGAATTCAGTCCTTGTCCTGATCAATCATTTCTATAAATGTAATCTATATGAAGGTTACAAACAAGTTTTTTTTCTGGTATTGGGTTGGAGAAAAGGAAAATTTGTATTTCAAAGTCCCAAATACTCATTTTGTATTACAGTAGGTTTGATTCTGGATTCAATCGTTCCTTCAGTTTGCGCACCAATCATCTTTAGCAAGTTGGGTTTTATAGGGTGGGATTGCACCCCCCCCCCACACTTTTTTTGCTATTTTTACCAAGAGCTGGGAGAAGGAGTAGAATCCACTCCTGGTTTTGAATTCAGAGTTGTCTTTCTCCTAGACTGGTTGCCAACCAAGGCTAGAGAGCCCAGTCTGCCTTGGTATTTTACCCAAGGCTGGAGAGAGAAGAGTTGAATTCATGCCTTTTCCAAGGGCATCAGTGTGAAGTGAATGCGAACAGCTCTGTCTGGAATTTGAACTTGGCTCGCTGATTCCATTTTCTGCACTGGTAACCGTTACACCACTCCAGTAGGTTTAGTACTTGTAAATGTTTTCAGCCTAAAAATAATCCAGGTTGTTTATGAAAGTCAAATGAGATTTACATCTGAAGACGTTAGGTTTTGCTTTCATGATTATGTTCTTTGATTATAATGAAGCAACAAAATTTAACTTATCTCATAAGTTGTTCTGTAAATTAACCCATTAACTGCGAATGACGGGAATTTCCGTCATTGCTGTTCTATGGCTAACTCAATAAAATTCCTGTTTTATTGTGATTGATAGTAACTCAGTCCTATGTGTAGGTCAGGGCTTTTATCTAAATTAACCCATTAACTGCGAATGACAGGAATTTCTGTCATTGCAGTTCTATGGCCAACTCAATAAAATTTCCTTTTTATTGTGATTGATGGTAACTCAGTTCTATCTGTAGGACAGGGCCTTTATCTTGCAATGGACAAGGGCCTTTATCTTGCAATGGATAACTATTACTTTTCACCATATTCTTCAGTGGTTTACAATAATTCTATAAAAATAGCAAAAAGAAGAGATAAAAAAAATATAATCTAGCATTAAAAGGAGGGACATCCCATGTATTTTCAAATTAAAAACTAAAAGTAATGCCATGTAGGTATAATGAAAGTAGACTTATGAACATAATCTACTTATATAATGATCAGTGTGATTCTTTCTGTTTCTCGTCTCATAATAATGAACTCTTCCACTTAGGTAACAATTTTGCTGATAAAAATATCTCCAAACCAACATTTGAAACAATGGACTTTTCCACTGAAACGAGTTTAGTAGTTTCTTTTCTGAAAAAAAAAATCACATAGAAATTCAAATATATTCTTTCACAGGATTAACAAGTTTTAAATATTATAAAGATAATAAGTTTTCTAATTAGAATGTTAAAAAAATGGTACATCTTCTTAAAATCTTCATTAAAGAAACCCTTTCATTAAAGAAACCAAAAGTATGTCTGGTAAAAACATAGAATTGTATTCCTGATTGTATTGTATTCTGAATTTGCTAAGTGATGATTTAACATTGCTTTTAATTTTTGATAATCTATTTTATGTATTTTCAAATGGTGACCTAATTGATGCTGGCAAATTGGCAAACATATTTTTGATCCAAATAGTGCTTTTTCTATGATTAATAAAGAGTAAGCCTTTGGTGAGAATAGAACTCACACCCTCATTGCCAGAGGGAGACTAGTTTACACCTAGCTGCTTTTACTAATCGACCTCGAAGACTTCATGGATTAGCAGAAGCTGATTCACACTTATAAACTCACTCTCTACAACTGACTCTGCGCCATTTTTTGTTTTACATATGAGACCTAGTAGTCTTTTTTTTATAAATCAATCTTTATTATTGGACGAAGTATTGTAACACAGTATTTTTATTAAATTTGACTAGTTTTTACCTTCATCCTAATTTTAGTTGCTTTTATACAACTTATTAAGTTAATAAGGTAAAAAAAACTAGTCAAATTTAATAAAAACAGAATGATTAATTTGTTTTATAAAATGCAATACAGTAATACCTCAGCGCTCTTGATACATTCCTAAAAAATGCAGTGCTAGACATTATAACATAGCATAAATAGAGTTTGTGCTAGCAATAATTTTAAAATATCATATCGTTAAGCCCCAACAAGATGGAATGGGTTTAGTGTTGTGTATTTCATCTGGTAGCTACTTCCCAGATTTGGTGAAATATCACTAGGTGTCAATGTATATTGCTAAATTATTGTGTATGTTTATATGTATGTGTATGTGTTTATTCTCATACACATGGCACATTAACCAAAGTGTTCAGTATACAGCTATTTCGGAGACTGTCCATGATACAGCCTTTTGTCATTATTTATTTCGGAAATTTAACATTACTAAATTTATTTTGAAAAATATTTGCAAAAGAGCACATTGAATCAGCCCTGGGTATTACTGTACTAATGAGATTAAAAATCAAATATGAGCAGCCAAATATTTGTGTGAGTTCACTCTGGATCCATATCTCACAAGTCCTGAAATCCTGAAATGGGCTCTGTTAGATTATGATTAATCTTTACACCTACTTGTATTAATGAAATGATTTACTTATTTAGAGGTCCAAATTTTATCATTTGAAATTATCTCCTTATAAATTTTTGTGCTTATTTCTTTATAAAAGAAAAATAATGTCAAATGATTACCCATTTTATATAATATTGCTTGATTTACTCCATCTCCTAATTGCTGCTTTTTATCACAACATTCTGGGTTGAAAGTCTCTTTTGACCATTTGAGCAGCAAACAGCATGAAATTGGAAATAAAAGGTAGGTTCCAATGAGATGAACTTGCAACCCACACCTTTCATGGACGTCACCATGACCAATTTGGCCACAGAAACGTTGACGATTAAGCTGAGCACAAATATGTAGCCATTCTACCACTCCTTCCCCCCAATTTCTCTTTGCCATCTTTGTTTTATGTATATATGTATGTATCATTGTTCTCCGCTTATACCTCGTTAAGGGTGTCATGGGGTTAGTACATATGGGCAATTGTTAGTAAGACACACTTCCGGATTGCCAAGACTGTCAAAGTTTCGTTTTGCTTACAAAACCTGGTATTCCCCAATGGTCACCCATCTAGGTACTGACCAAACTCAATATTGCTTAACTTAAGTGATCTCACGAGAACCATGTATTCAACGTGATTCGTTGGTGGATTGAACCATGGTCTACTGAACTGGAGGCAAGCACTCTACCACTGGGCCACAGAGATCAGTACCATTGTTCTAATGCCTTGTAATATCTAAAAATATTTTAGATGAAGTATATTCACTATTATTATTACTAGCTCAACTGAAGCTACTTTTTCCAAAGAGGATATTCATCCAGAGTAATAAGTTAGTGTAAAGCAAGTAATAAAATAACAATAGTAATGCTTCATCTAAGAATTTAAAAAATAACTTGACATTGCTTGACTTTGGTATTCAACATGTAGACTGGATTTACCAGCAGCTGTTACTGGACTAATTAATTATCTTTGTCACCTTTTAAATATAGAAAATACTAATCAGATTTTGTTTTTATCTGCTGTAATTTGATGAGGTAATTTTTATGCAAATTGAGTCAAGATTTTTTTCTATGTAATATCAGAATGGCAGTATAAATGGAAGGATAAGGTATGATGTCATTTAGACATAGAAGACACATACACACACATATATACTTACATACAGTACCTGTCATAAGTATTTGAATAAACAGCCATTTTACCTCTAATCACTTGGGTTTGAGAGTTAAAAACAGGAAAATTACCCAAGAAGAACCAAA
>VCCN01005718.1:229972-246491 GCA_006491835.1 Architeuthis dux
TTTTAATTTTGTATATCTGTTTGATTTGACGTGATGGAACAGTCTAAATTAAGTTAGGATTGTTCTTGTTTTTCTTGATACGGGTGAAAAACAAAGTCAACTCCAACCTCTGATTTAGACTAGAGTTTGACAAGAAACAAAATACAGCATCGTCTTCGGAATTAATAAAATTGTCATATATTTCTTTAGCAAGTCTTTTTTGGGGGGTGGGGTGAATGTAATGCTTAGCTTTAGAATGACGGAGATTGAGTAGCATACCACTTATCGCGTCTGTGTGCCATCTGATTATGGGTCTGCTTTGTTATGCACAGGTTGATAGAGTTTGAATGTTCAGGTTCAGGTTGGTAGAGCGTGCATATTTTGGTAGATCGGATACTAAGTGTAGAACCAATAAAATAAGCGTCCGTCACAATTTTACGCATCAAAGTAACTTTTTCAGTATGTATTCTTTCGAACTGCCCATATTTGATTTTTATTGTGAACAGCAGGCATCAAGCATGTCTCTGCTAATACAGTTTTTATTGTTGTTCTTTTCTTTTTTGTCAACGTCTTTTGTAAAAAGAAAAAATGGCTGAGTCGTCTGAATTTTCTCCTTCACTCGCCCATTATTTGTTCACGTCAAGTTGCGTTTCAAAGCTACATTCAGTTTTTAAATCTCTTTCTTCTCTATATTATTTTTTCTGTATCTTTCTTTCATTCTTTCGTTTTTTCTTTCTTTTTTCTTTTTTCTTCCAGTTTACCTTTGCCCTTTTCTTTCTCCCTTCTGATTATTTCATCTTTCTTTTCCTTCTTTTCTCCCAGAACTTTTCCATCACCTTTCTTTCGTTCTTTCTTCCTTTCTTTCTTCCTGATTATTTCATCTTTCTTCTTTCGCAGATTCTTTCCTTCACCTTTCTTTCTTTCTTTCTTTCTTTCATTCTTTCTTTTTTTCTTTCTTCTTTTCTTTCTTTTTTCTTTTTTCTTTCAGTTTACTTTTACCCTTTTCTTTCTTTCTTCCTTTCTTTCTTCCTGATTATTTCATCTTTTTTACTTTTCCGTTTCTTTTTTTCCCAGATTCCTTCCACCTTTTTATCTTTCTTTCTTTGTTCCTTTCTTCATTTCAGTTTACCCAGATTGAGAGAAGCCCCCCCCCCACCTTCTCTCTATCTTTCTCTTTCTTTTTTTCGAATTATTCCATATTTCTTTCTTTTACATTTCTTTTCTTCCAGTTCATTCTCTTTTTCTTTCTCTCCTTCTTCCTTCCTTTTGTGTCTTTCTCTCCACCCCCCTCCCGTCTCTCTCTCTCTCGTCTTGTCATTCGTCTTTTCTTTTGTCTCTCATCATCATAATTATCCTTAGCACCGTCATCGTCATCATCATTTTATTTCTAAAGTTTTCCCGTTATTCAAAACCGTTCAACTAGTTTTCGTTCTTTCTTCTTTTTTTACTTTTCTCTCCCCATATGCCAGATTTATTGATTCGTGATTATTTTTTGCACATTCTTCTTCCGCCAACTTTGATTTTCCTGCATTCCCCCTTTTTTAACCCGTACCGACGACGACGACGACGACGACGACGACGACGACAAGAAATATCGATGGACCAAACCCTTCGATGATTATACGTCTTCTGAATGGTTATAAATCATGCACCGTCTTACATCATACGATTCAATGGCGCATTTACTATTGCATCAATCAACTTGTTACAGCCAAATCGCTTTGGACACCCCGGTTCTCGTACGATTACCGAAGTTAAGCAAAGTCGTGCCTGGTCAGTGCCTAGATGGGTGACCGTCCGGGAATACCAGGTGTCGTAAGCTCCTGGGATGATGCAGAGAGCCTCCCGTGGCGATCTCGTTGATCCTCCTAAGGAGGAGTCCGATCTCTACACTACGCCCAATAGTGCAAACCACCCACCTATGAAGCCTCTGACTGGCCTGGCTGCGAGCGACATGTGATGAATGAATAAACAAGTTTGAAAAACTACGTTTTAAGCCAAAAGACTGGAGGTCGACCTAAGCACGGATGATATTTTCGTTTACCAGGACTGTCTGGAAGGTATCAACCCATTTTGAATGGCCTTTTCCTTAAATAGATTCTTGACCATGGACGGGATTAAGGAGAATGGTACGAGGCTGCTGATGGCTATCCTGAAAGAGGACTTTGCAGACTGTTTTGTAAAATGGAAGGGACGCTATCATAAGTTTGTGACATCCGAATAGGAGTAGTTTGAAGTGAACTACGACACCAATGACCTAGGTATAGCTGTATTTTCGTTAATATTAAATGGCTGGATAATTTTCGGACAAACCTCGTATAGTCGTGCATGAGTCGAGTTTGAAAAATTACATTTTAAAGCGGAAAACTGGATGTCAACCCAAGCATGGATAATATTTTCGATTATCTGTTCACAATGGAAAATGGAGCAAACCTTGGCCTCAGATTTACCATTTACTATTCACAAGAAAACACTGTTGTCAAACTCCAGTCTTAACAAGAACAAGAACAATCCTCACCTAATTTAGTGGTGTAAACTCTTCACTGTTTGTCTGTCATGTTAAACCAAACCTATATATAAAATTAACATTTCCCTACGGTGATTTAAAATTGCGGCTTACTGATGGTGTTAAATATTTAAGCAGCCGTGGGCGGGGCTCACGGATTTGACCCGCACAGGTGTTGAAAGTCATAAACAGGGTATCGACCAAAACCCCAAACTGCAAGGTGTCGAGGACTGGAAACAGACACACCAGGTGTTCAAAAGTCATAAACAGGATATCGACCAAAACCCCAAACTGCAAGGTGCCGAGAACCGGAAACAGATACACCGGGTGTTGAAAAGTCATAAACAGGATATCGACCAAACCCTGAGCTGCAGGTGATGGGCTGGAAAACCAGCGTGGGCGTTCTAACCCCATAAAAGCCACAGCGGCACCCTCAGAAGGCAGAGAGAGAGCACTTAGGCTTGGGACAAACACAAGACCAATTTCCCTGTTAAGAAAAGTCTGTCGGCTCTCATTATCTCTCTCCCCCTCTTCGTTCTCCGCAAGGCACGATGTATCTGATGCAATAAAAATATATCATCATATGTTTATAAACCAAGTCTTCCTTTTTTCTCGAAGTCCAAGATGGCTATAAAACAATCGGAAGGCGGCCCACTTAACGACTGAGCCAAACGTACAAGTGTTACATACCTACGAAAATGTATGTTACAAATACGCAATAGCTTATTTCATCCTAATAAATAAATACATTTATACTAAAAATATTTTTTTTTACAATTTGTTTTATTTATTATATATACAATACAAAAGTTGTAGTAAGTCTTCAGTCTGAATAGAAGTAGAAGTGGAGTTTGACCCTGCAGCAACCAGGCGTGTCTTAGAGAGATTTTCTGTGACATTTCCTGAAATGCGTTCTATATGCCATAAAATATTTCCTTCCAATTTCTATTACCGTCTAAAACATGGTTCGAGCTATACACGAGACATACTACATATTAATGATTACTTGACAAATACTGATTTTCCCAAGTTTTCATTTGTGTCGAAAGTAGGTTTCAGTTGGTCAGAAATGCTCTTGAAAGACGTCTTAGAAAATCCGCTGACAGCCCCAAATCTTTAATTGATTTTCCTCAGCAACCAGCCTCCATTTGGATAACAATAGATCGCATGATTTTTTAGTTGGAAAGTGGGTATTAGAAACCGTCAACCAAAACTGTCACAAAAACCGTCAACATAGGTTTCTTTAGTTTTTCGGCCCTGTCGGCTGGGGCCTAGAATACGCTGACGGCATCCCCTGCAGAGGTGTAAGCCCCCACCAAACAGGGACCACCTGTTCTTTCACCAAAGTCGCAAAACTCTAGTTAAAAATAAATAAAAATAACCTTTCAAAGTTGCAAGACTTTAGTTAAAAAAAATAACCTTTCACCAAAGTCGCAAGACTCTAGTTAAAAATAAATAACCATTCAAAGTCGCAATACTCTAATTAAAAAAATAACCTTTCACCAAAGTCGTAAGACTCTATTAAAAAAATATAACCTTTCACCAAAGTCGCAAGTCGCTATTTTTAAAAAAAGAACCTTTCATCAAAGTCGCAAGACTCTATTTAAAAAGAAATAACCTTTCACCAAAGTCGCAAGACTCTATTTTTAAAAAAAGGGAACCGTTTACCAAAGTCACACGACTCTATTTTTAAAAAAAGCAACTTTCGGAACATTAAACTGATTTCGGCATTAAATGACCCATCAAGGGTTGATATGGCCCTCAACAAATCAATCCATCAATCTTCAGTTAATAAGCAATTATTCCTGGCTGGTTATGTATATATGAGTCGCGCGTACAGGCTGCATCAATTGAGTTAGAGGGCTGAAAATTTAAACATTTACTCCTTATTAATTCTAGAAAAAAACGTCTGTTTATCCCCCCCCCCACACACACACACGGTTTTTAGATGGGGTTCAATTTACAATTTAAGTTTATGCTAAATTGGCCCCTTAGTTTGTTGCCGCTGTTTTTTTGTCGTTGAAAATTCGGACTTTTTAGTGATCACTGCCCAACAAAAACCGAGTGAATTAACTTATTTATTGATCACCCCCTTTTCCAATGTTTTAATTGATCAACTTCATCAAGGCATGCTGCCAAAATACATTGCTTACGTGACGATTTCTATTAAGATCTGTTTTTTTCTTCTTTTTTTATCACGCATAAATGCTATTGCCATTGTTCTATGTTTGGCTATATTAATTCAGGTGTACCTCATTAATCTGGCGCTCTGTGGTCCTGCAACTCCCATGGTCCGATTCGGTTCCAAACAGTTGTTCGAACCGTAATTTAGTGGTTTATAAACCGACTCATTAAACGGAATATGTAAAAACCTATTTTCTATAGTTTTGAGAAGGGTCATTAATATTCAAATAGTTATTCGGACGATTGAACTCCTTCTTGTTGTCTAGTTGTTAACACGACGTTTTCTATAGTTTTGAGAGGGGTCATTAACATTCAAATGTTTTTTTACAACACAAACAACAAGAAGGAGTTCAATCGTCCGAAGAAGAACCATTTGAATGTAAAAACCTAACCGCGGTTTCAAACCGAATTAATGAACTCAAAGTTCGACAACATTCGATGTTTATTTTAGCATACAATTAGATATGTATTCATGAATCTTTTATGAAAAATAAAATATATTCAATACAACCAATACAACCAAGCATAGTTCGATAATGTCGCGAATTCGATCTACATTCGACGCCCCTCTTCTGTTTGCCTTGAGCCAGTTTAACCTATGCTTAGAAAATAAAACTAAATGTACTCCTTAATCAACGTAATCATACATTCATGTCTTGTCTCTTGCAGCCAGGCCATTCAGAGAGTTCAGAGGAGGGTCCTTTGGATTACGTTATTCAGCGTAGTGTAGAGATCGGACTCATCCTTAGGATGATTAATGGGATCGCCAAAGGAGGCTCTCTACATAATCTCCAACTGCTTATAGCAACTGATATTTGTAGACGGTCACCCATTTTAGGTACCGACCAGGCCCGACGTTGCTTAACTTCGATGATCGTACGAGAACGTGTGTGTGTCCAACGCTATTAGGCCATAACAACGTACGGGAAAACCTCAAACATCTCTCAAATTCTGGTATCGATTAACTCGGGGTCGTCGTGAATACAAAGAAAAACTTATTAGAGTTGTGTCAACTCACCACACATTTTCCACTAGAAACCACCAAAGTAATGTTCATACAACCAAACGATTCCTTTCAAAACGAAACAAAGCCAAGTGTCTAAATCACATCTTTCAATTCACATACCGATTACTGGTAAGCGGTTTTCCCCCTTAAACCGCGTCCAGTTAAGCTCAGCAGAGAGCAGACAATGTGCCAAAAATATGTCACGGCGTATAGCATCAAAGGTTCAGATGTAATGGTCAGTCTTTGTCGGCTTCGTAATCTTATTCAATTATCGACTGGCTTGAAAGAAGGTGTCCAATTGTGTTGTGGCCAAAAGTGCGCTTTATAGCGAAACGAAGTCAAAATGACGATGACTACAAAGAATTGAACCTTCGTTGCCTGTCTTGGTTTTAATGTCGATTGGTTCTCTCTAATCTGTTTTTCAGATTTGATTTCTTTAACGGAATCCTGACATTTCATGCTCCAGTGCCTGGAATGTCTAGGAGATGCGAGTGGCGTAGCGGTTAACGATGCGGACAAAGGAATCGACGAGCCGGGTTCAAAATCTGGTTGAGGCTGTTTACGTTCACTTCACACTAATGCCGGTGGGAAAGGCATGAATCCATTTCTCTGGCAACAGAAGGAAACCAATACAGGAGAAGGACAACTCTGATTCCAAACCAAGGAGTGGAGCGTCCTTAAGACGGTTGGATCCCAACTTTGACCGGCAGTTCTCCGCTTTCCTTTCGAGACCGAGAGGGGGATTCTGTCGACTGGGCATCTTAGGATCTCATACGCTTCGCCCGGGTTTGCGCCCTTGTGGGGTCGTTCCATTGTCTATTGAGACAGAAGGAGGTCTTCTTCTTCTTCTGAAAGCGTCCAAGTGTGTAAAAAAGTGCACTTTGACAAAATCCTGTAGGTGTGGGTAGCCAAGCGCTTAGCAGCACGGTGAAATGGAACCGGTGAGCCAATCTGCGATAACTTCGCACTAATGCCCTTTGGAAAGGCACGGATCCATATCTTCCCCCTCAGATATGGATGAATAGCAGGTGAAGTGAGTGGCTCCGCTTCGGGTGCTTGTCGCCTCTAAATCAATATACACATATCACAAGAACTTCAAAGTCTAGCCGAGACAGGGGAGCGTGGGGAACAAGTGTGATATGTGATGCAGGGACCGCTTGTCGTAGCCAGCCTAAGGAAAATATTTCTATCACGAAATCGTGACTTTTCTTGCTCCAGTGCCTGCGATGTCTGAGTTATCGGAGTTGATCGACAAGTAGGGTTCACTGTTTGTGTTCGAGCCCAGTGGAAGCTAAATAGTTCCTAAATTTCTGTTGTGGGTTTTGTCAAGATGGGACATCGTACAGGAAGAGATTGATTCATGCCTCATTTCTCAAGAACATTAGTGCATTATTTTCGACCAAGGTATCTGCAATTTATTATAGGTTCTTACTAAGATGAACATAGCTGGGCACGTCCTGATGCCTGCGGTAATATTCAGATGGACTGGGCAATTTTTACATCCAACCCACATGCAGATCTGTGTTGTTTGCCACGTATAAGAAAAGGTCCTGTGCTGCATTTCGTGTACCAGGTTTGTTTGGAAAGTAACCCGCCATTCGGAATATGTCAAGAATCGGTTGCACAGCCTTGATATAACTTAGCAATTCATCCTTAGGACCTTACTGCGCATACGTGAACAGACATTCTTCCATGGGATTACTCGGTTATTACTCAGACGCCAATGACTGAGCCATCCCATTTTTCGCATCTCGTGCAGGGTCTTTTGGCAAAACATCGCATCGTCCAGGTCTGACAGCATCCCAGTCCAGCTTTTGCCGAAGCTGAAATCATCGTGGACGAGATTAAAGTGAAGACGGTGGGGCTACTGATGGCGATCTCGAAAGAGGACTTTGCAGAATGTTTTGAAAAGGTATGTGAGTTCTCAAGCGAAGTACTCTGAAGATGACTAAAGATCCATTACCCTAGGTAGGCTATTGCTTCGTCAACATTAAATGTCTGCAAACTTTATAGACAGACCTTGTATCGATCTGTTATTTAGTGACTAGCTGACAGCAATGGCACCAGGTTTTTTTGCCAGTGTTGGCATGACCTGGGGTTAAGAGCAAAGGTTGTCTTTTTCTTTTACCTTTTTTCGACATCGTCAAAAACAAAAAGAAGACAAAAATAAGCGAGACTCTTTTAAAGGTGCTGTCTGTGAAATCGCACCCCCGACCGAAATAAAAAAAAGCTATCGAATGATGAACGTCCTTCAGGGCGATTCTCACGAATCTGCTCTGACGTGAACGCAGTTCTATTTGATGAATCGTACAAACCAAACATGTTCTTCATTTCATTTGTACCTGTTTCTTTTTTTCTCCCTCTTCATATAGCGAGAAAGAGACGCAAAAGATTCGTATCGTTCTGGCCAAGGTGGCCAGATTTGGCCAGGAGGGGAGATAATCCGAGCTTTATCTCAGAGACTTATCGAACACAAGCATTGAAATAGCGTCGAATTTCTGCTCAAATCGGACAACGCTGGTTCTGACGTAGGGGACCTAGCATAGGTCTTTCCGCGATATGTTATGGATAAATAGTGTTTTATCCAAGCGAGTGAAATGAAATGAGCGAAGCTTGGGTATTGATCAAGGCCTATACTTTTCTATGTGAATTTGACGTCCGTTACAAGTTCATACACGCTAGAAATATAACAGGATCCAAGGAATATCCCAGACTACAGAATGACAGAACTCCCCCCAACAGTTAAAAATATAAACATTTAATGACCCTTTTCGATTGCTTCAGTCAAAACGTTATTATATTTTGAAAAAGAAAGCTCTGTATTTACCTATTATTTTGCCTTTCTCGGATCAATAACATGAAACCACATAAAGATTTAGCGAGTTAAAATGGTGTACATAATTGTTCTTGTATCTGGCCTCTTTACTTATGTCTAGAGTTATTTTCTCCGAAGGTTTTTAGTTATACTATGTGTCGTGTAATTGTCGTATTTGTTCATGAAGTATTTTTTACTGTTTTTGCTTTTAGTATATTTGGATCGTGCTCACTAGTAGGTGAGTTCCATTTCTTTATACTTCTTTGTGAGAAGTTTTTTCTAGTGTTTCGGCAGTGATTCTCTTCTGTTAATTGTATAGAATATTAATAAAGAATATACAAAATATTAACACATTGTCCCTGGTCAAAATTGTATTATCCGGAGATTTTCCATTCATATTAAAGTTTTAAAACAATAATTAGATATAATCATTGGAAGAAAAGAAGAATATCGCATCTGTATTTTTTGGCGTTTTGGGTTTTTTGGGGTTTTTTCATTAAAAGCTTTTTTGTTAGTATGGAAGGCCAGAGGTCAACTCAAAGACTTATTTTTTGGTTAATTTTTTAATAATTGAAAGATCCTAGAATTCATTAGAAAACTCAAATGTTAATGGGCAGGCCATGTTGCAAGAATGTCAGACAACCGCTGCACATTACTACTCACAACATGGATCCTCAGAGAGCAGTGTTGCAAACTTAGCGCGTTTCGCGGCAGTGCAAAAAGCGCTAAATTAGCGCGTTTTCGCCTAAAACATTGTGTCCGTTTTTGGTAATTCTTTGGCTATTTTTGACCATTTTTAGCGTCTTTTTGGTGGTTTTTGGCCATTTCTGGCAATTTAAAAAGATTTAGCGCTATTTAGCGCTTTTTGCGCCTTTTTAGTGCTTTTTTAGCGCCTTTTTAGCACTTTTTTAGCGCTTTTTGGCAGTCAAACTAGCGCGAAAATATTTTTTTGAGTTGACAACACTGCCAGAGAGCATATGCGGAATTGCGGCCGGCAGAAAATAAGATTTAGACAGGTTCAGGAGATATTGGCGCCGCGACGCGAGAGACCTGGCGTATCTTGGGGAAGGTCTATGTTCAACGACGGACGTTAAAAGGATGATGATGATGAGGAGGAGGATGATGATGATGATGAGGAGGAGGAGGATGATGATGATGATGATGATGATGATGATGAACGAGTATTTCTAGACACAATTCGTGTTTATTACTGTTATGCTTTTTTCAGTTGAAGTTTAAATTTAATTTTAAGTTCAAGTTTAATTACGCTTTCAACCGCTTTGTAAATAGGTGATGAACAGCGTCTGATCCCCCTTTTGTCGATAAACTGTCAACACCGATTATTGATGCTTTGTCGTTAAAATGTTAAAACACAGTAACACAGCCCAATTTTACGTTATCACTAATGAACATTTGTTTTACCTTTTTTAGACAAATATTTGGACTTTTTTTCTTTTGAGCAAAAACGAAAAGAAAATTAAGAATTGAAACTATACAGGTTTCCCCCGTTATCCGAAAGTCGAGCATTCCTGTTTTAAAAAATCCATCGTAAGTCGAAATGGCGTAAAGTGAAGAAGCAATTAACATTAATTTATGTGTGAAAACTTTTTGAGCGTTCCCAGACCAAAACATTTCCTATAAAAAAAATTATTCGTAGGCCGAAATAGCGTAAAGCGAAGAAGCAATTAACATACATTTTTATGGGTAAATATTTTGAACGTTCCAAGACCTAAAACATTGTGATGATGGTATGTTAGGCTGACTAATCGGATGGTGGGAGGTACATAAGAATGGGGTGTAGGAGAGAGAGGGAAGAGTTTGCACGCTGCCTCTATAACGGCTCATTGCAAAACACACGCTGTACGCTATTTTGGCTTTTCGCCTTTTTTTCGTAAAAGCGAAAAAGGGCGTAAAGCGAATTTTCGAAAAGAGGGTGATGCCTGTATCTGGAAATGCATCTCTGAATTGAGAGGTAGATGATGTACCTCTGCCAACGAGGTTGTGGGAGGTATATGTATTCACTCGTGTCTGTTCGTCTGTTCGTCTGTCCATCTATCCGTCTGTCCGTCTATTCGTCTGTCTGTCTACACGATATCTCTAAAAGTTCCCAATGGATTTCAATGAAATTTAGCCGTTCATGATCTACGGAAGAAATGATTACATTTTGGATTTTATTTCCGATTGAGAGGTGTTTGTTGTATAATGACGGTTGTATTCCATCTTCTCGTCGATGTGAGGGAGAGAGGTCTCGTTCCAGGGCTGCGCATTTACGGAGCTGAACATTCTGTGGAGGGAAATAAACTCGGGGAAAAGGCGACAGAATTCAGTATTTTCAATTGAAAACCTGCGGTTCGTCCTATTCCGCTCTATAGCTTCGATTCCGGACCGGTTCGCGGATCACTTTGAGGCATCGAATTCTGCATCAGTTAAAATTCTAAACGAGTGGTCACTTTGCTGAATCACTACCAGTGATGGTAGTAATTCAAAGATCAAGGCTTCTTCCTCCTCTCTCCTCCTTCACCCCTAACGGACAGGGGAGCCAAGCCCTCTCTGGTCCGACCCGTCGCTCCTGGGATTCAGATCTTGACTGATTCTGAACTGCCCGCGAAATCACGTCAACGCTTAAAACCACGCTGGTTGGTTGAACGCCTTTTCTTTTGTTCCGACCTCGTCGGCCGCTTGTCCCACTTTCCTAGCCCCGGTAATATGATATGGTCTGTTGGTCAGGTACGCCCCAAAACGCGCGAACACACGAGTGCGTTTCATTGCATATTTGTATTATTCTCCAGGAAAAGAGGTTAAAAACGAACTGTTAATTAAAAAACTAATTTTAAATTGCAAGCGAAGTAACTCAGTATTTGTAGATTTAATTTCACTCCATTGTCTTTTAATATTTTATTCTCGTTTAGTTTTTTTTCTTTTTGGCAGATGTATGCGCTCTCCTGTGTGCTTTCTAGTTATACTGTGCGAAAAAAGACGATGAGTTTTGATCAAACTCAAGTCGAAGTCTGGAGTTGACTTTGTTTTTCTACCGTAACAAGAGCAACAAGAATAATCCTCACCAAATTTAGGGGAGTAAAAATTAACATTCTCGTACCAATGCTGCTCCTTGTGTTATATAGACTTTGAAGGTATGTGAGACTTGTCAGTTTGGCGCAGGTGGTAACACACCCGGTTAGAAATCTCCTGATCGCGAGTTCAAATGTTGTTAGTGGAATGCTGATTTTATATGTCAGTTTACACCCCTATTTTTGGTGAGGATTGTTTTTGTCCTTGTTCTTGTTATATAGGAAAATAAAGTCAACTCTGACTTTGTTCTGGAATTTGACAATATATGTTAGTAATTATTTTATTAATCAATGCAATGCAAAAGTTTCAGTAATCCCCTTCAGTCGGAATAGAAGTTGGAGTGGGGTTTGGCCCTGCAGCAGCCAGGCTTGTATTCTCTAAAGTCAATTAGTACAATGCTTTTCTTTGTGAAGGAATACATGTAAGAGAAAATTACCAATTAAGTCTAAAGGAATTAAAAAGAAAAAAAGTGGTAACATTACGAAGTTGATTAGCTTTTCAGTGCTTTACGATGTTTTATTTTAATCTTCATTCTTTTTTAATTAGTGGCAAGAGAATTTCCATTTGCCCGTTCTTCAGATAGCATTTCCACACTCGGTTTAGAATTAAAGAACCTTAAATTCATTTATTTATTCTTTTAAAGAGTAATCAGATTTCTAACAGAAAAAAACAAGCCTGAAAGTCAGGCCCTAGATCATATCACATTTTCTCATTTGGATACTGTGTGCCTTTAGAGTGTTTTTGAATATGATGATAACGTTGGCATGTCAAAAGCATGAACTCCTGTTTATCTCTTATTCTCCTTTGTATCTGCATGGTAGATAAACCTAACATTGTCTCAATCTTCAGCCACGTATTTCTAGAGATTATTTGGCAAATAGAAATGGTTTCTGGGTGGAGAAATGTTACATGTTACATGGACGATATATTTTAAATATTGTACTTTGCAAAACAGATATTGTCAAACTCCAGAACAAAGTCAGAGTTTTGTCAAACCCCTGAACAAAACCAGATTTGACTTTACTTTCCTATGTAACAAGAACAATCCTCATCAAAATAGGGGAGTAAACTGACATATCAGCATTTCACTATCGAGATTTGAAGTCGCGACCAGGTGATTTCTAGCATGGTATGTTACCACCCGCGCTAAACTGACATGTCTTACATACAAAATGTATAGTAGAATTACACAAGGAAGTAGAAGTAGGAGCAGAGTTTCACTCTGGATCAGACAGTCTTGTTGGCATTGTTTCTGTTATGGTTTGTAGATCTTTGTTTGAATATTTAAAGGACCGATCTAATTCGCCAATTAACTCGGTAGTAGCTCCTACTACGCAAGATCCTAGAAGGCTGTCAAAGGAGATCAAGCTGTCAATACAATACGAGTTCTCTCCCTTGAACTTTCAGGCATATATAGAAGGAGGGGGACGAGAGATGGTGGAAGTGTTTCGGTATGTCAGCCTGTCAATCAGTAAGGCGCATCTAAAACATAGTTTATATTCCTTTCTTTAATTTCTCTAACGAAGAGCAAATTGCAGTTACTCTAAGGAAAGGGATTATGTTGAAACATGAATATTATATATATACAGCTTACCTTAGTCTGACACAAGGCCAAATAGTGGAGCACCCCTTGAAGTTCGAAATCACCATAGTTGCAATCATCTCTGCGAAATGAACTTGCTAACCATCCAGTCCAGATAATATTAATTAGCTTATGTGCAACTCTTTCAGCCATGAGGCCGGCTACAACAGTTATTTATGAATTTTATTTTGGTCTGACACAAGGCCATAGTAGTAGGTTACCCAGTGAGTATCTAACTCACTGCACTCACGGATTTATCTACGAAACTAACGTGCTAACAATCTGCTACGGTAGGCGCCTATTTTTGAAGAATTTTATACATGATATTTGATCCAAACGTTTATAGATTTCCACTATAGGGTTTCCACGTTGTTGGCCAGCGAAACCAACGTGGGAGAGACGGTCCTTAACTCCATCGGCTGTAGAAGAAAATCTGGCAGCCGGGAGGAGCTCCTGTTTTACAGTTCTGCCCCTTCTCTTCTGCTCTTGCCCTGCGGTTTGCTTCGGAGAGGGCGGTTCCCTGGTAGGCCTCATGTCGCCATCTTATCCTCTCAGCAGCCTCTGTTGTCCACTGACGGGAGTTGATTCCACTGGAGATGAGGGTACTTATTAGGCTTTCCTTGTATATCTCCGGAATCTTCTTCTCCGCCAGCCAGAGACCAGCTCTTCAAGCTCTTATAAAAGGTCATTGGAAGACAATAGTTTTCCATTCTGTCAATATGGCCTGCACATTGCAGGTGATCTTTTATGCACAATAGCCACAATGCTTGTGGCCCTGTCTGACATAAGATATGCCAACACATATATGTGTGTGCGTATCTGTGTGTGTGTGTGTATATATCTGATTATTAAGGTACATTTACCATACTATCTAAAGTTGGTCGCCGATTCCACTGTCCGCCATTACCATTACGCCAATTGCACCACTTAGGAATATCTGACAGTTGTGGTCAAACTAAGAGGAACAATTGACAGAGGAGATTCTCATGAACGTTGACAAGCCCAGTCAGGCTTTAAAGAGAGTCGAAGTTCAGTTTGCCCGGGTCGCGAGGATTACAAGGGCCGGCCCTGATTATAAATGTACATTTTACCAAGCTATCTAAAGTTCTTTATTGGCTTTTTCTTTTCAACGTAGAATATCTGATTCTAACATTTCGGTCTTGTTCGTTGGTTCCCACCAAAAGCTCTTCGTCCATAATTTTAATAAGAAAAACCCGTATGTGTGTGTGTGTGTGTGTGTGTGTGTGTGTGTGTGTGTGTGATTAGATATTGACAAATTATAACCACAATTGGGCATCGGAGAAATATCATCATTTATGGAAAAGTAAAAGGCAAAAAGCACTTGAAACAATTCAGGTCCAAAATGAACTTTCTTGATTGTTTTGTATTGAAAATTGGCTATTTTCTTGAACTCTATTTTAAGAAAATATCGGCTGATTTCCCCCAAATTACATCTAGTGTTGTCGATTGAATCAATGGATAATCTCCGTTATATATTTCAAGTATTCTAATTTTCATTTCAACCTTTTCTTTTCTTTTCTTTCTTGGGATTATTTTTAAAATTATTTTTCGGAAAAGAACCGAACAAATAATTCTTTGTTTACTTCTCCACAAAAGTCGCAGAGAAAAAATCGATTCCTATTTGAGTGTTTCCAGGGTTTGCTTTTGTTTTAAAAAATTAGGCCAATTGCACTTCATAGGATACAAATTATTAACAGGGCCGGCCCTAGGTACCGGCAAAATGGACAGTCGCCCGGGACGCCAAGTGCTGTAAACAACACCACTCCAATGAAGCTAGAGCGCCTATGACAGTAGGACTTTCAAAATTCAAATGCAAAAATGAGTAAATTGAACGGAATAAACACAGTCAAAACAAGTAAATTCCCTGATGTGAAGTCAGATTTTTCAGGAATATCTGAATGGAATGGACTCCGTTTTGTCTCTAGAAACACAACGACACTGGAGTGTCCCCCCCCCACCCAGGGCGCATGCCTGGGCGAAGTGTATGGACATCCTGGGATGCCTAGTCGTCAGAATCCTCCTTTCGGCCTCGCTGGTGTACTCCAGAGGAAAGCAGAGAGAGGTACGTCTGGCATCAGTTTGACTACAGGAGATGCCGGAAGGACGTCAAATTTGGTGTCAACGCACCTTACGGGGTCTCCACTCCCTGGTTTGAAATCAAAGTTGTCCTTCTCCTAGACTGGTTGCCTTCCCGATGCTAGAGAGCCCAATCTGCCTTGCTATTTTACATAAGTTTTACATAAACAGCCATGGGTCGCCGATTCCATTGTCCGCCATTACCACTTCGCCAAATGCACCTCTTAGGAATATCTGATAGTTAAATATTTTCTGTTGTGGTGAAACTAAGAGAAACAATTGGCAAAGGAAATTCTCATGAACGCTGACAAGCCCGGTTAGGCTTTAAAGAGAGTCGAAGTTCAGTTTTCCCGGGTCGCGAGGACTACAAGGGTCGACCCTGATTATAAATGTACATTTACCATGCTATCTAAAGTTCTTTATTGGCTTTTTCTTGTCAACGTAGAATATCTGATTCTAACATTCGGTCTTTTTTGTTGGTTCCCACCAAAAGCTCTTCGTCTATAATTGTATTAAGGAAAAAAACCCTTTAAATTGCATTTGCTTTTTCTCGCAGAAAAAAGACGCAAAATGCAGCATCTTTTTCCTTCGTCCCCTCCACGAAAACGGCTTAACTGATCTGGAACCCAAATAAAAAGATGACCGTCCGTAAAGAAGATTGAAAGATCTAAAATCAAGTTCGCGTTAAAATTTGACCCCAAAATTAACACTACGAATTGAGTTTCTAGTCGAAGAGAAAAGGGAAATGTAACATAGTCTTTTAGAAACCGTCGACCTAAACTGTCAAAATAGGTTTCTTCAGTTTTCAGGTCGGTCCGGCTGGCTGTGTGTGTATCACGCGTACAGGTCAATCCAATGGAGCTAGAGGGCTGAAGATTTCGACATTTACTCCTTATTATGTCTAGAAAAAAACTTGTTTTACCCCCCCCCCCATAGGTCTATAGTGGGGGGTCATTTTAGAATGGAAGTTTATGCTAAATTGATTCCTACTTTGTGCCCGCTTGTTTTTTGAAGATCTGAAAATAGGTAAAAAAAAGTAACTTATTCATTCGCTTTTTAATTGATCACCCTCAACACGGCATGCTGCCAAAATATGTTGGTAACATTACGGTTTCTATTGAGTGACTAAGCAGACTTATTTCTATTCTTTTTAGGATTCTGTACCTTTGGTGGGAACTAACGAAAAAGCCCCAAACCCTTTTTGTCTTATTCTAGTCACTCATCTGTAGCGCTTAAGACCTTTCCTATCATTCCAATAATAGCCTCACCCAATTTAAAGTT
>VCCN01005724.1:51316-63017 GCA_006491835.1 Architeuthis dux
TGCGTGCGTATGCATATATACGAACTTTGCTGAGCCTTTCTTAATTTTCGAGAAAGTTCTGCCAGAAAAGATGTGTTGAGAAGAATAAGGACTTTGCTGGATCCTGGGAAGATTCCCCATTGGAAAGGAATCAGATCATCAGTTGAAATTTCTGGTGAGGAATATTCTAGCATTAAGTAAATCATAAATAGATTAGTTTCACAAGGAAAAAGTTTTCTCCTCAACTTTTCGCTAAAAAGTGTCATTCGAGGTGACGGGTCAATTGTTCATTTTCTTTTTTTGGTGAAGCCATAAGAGTGAAATTCTTCGGGTTAAGTGCTCTTTGACTCTCTTTAATTCATCGTTCCCGTCTGTGTCTTGAAGCTCTTTTTTGATATTATCTAACCATTCTGGTGATTCCTTGTGTATCTTTTGACATCCCCATATGTCGCTCCAGAAGCTATTTGTGTCTGTGGTGGCTGGTTTTATGATCAGTCTTCTTTCTCCATTCAAGCCTTGGTAAATGCGGTTCTGTGTGTATGTGACAATCCTTTATCTATATCTCTTTAGTCTTGCTTCTTTTGCTAGACTTCTTTTGTTTATTCCTTCCACTGTCGCGGATATCCCCTTTTGTCTTATCTTGTGTGTGTCCCATAGTCTGTCTCATGGTCTGTTCATGTGCGATGTGTCTCTCAGTAGTCCTTCGTCTTTTTCTAATTGGGAGATCTGTTTTTCTAATCTCATTTCCCAGGCAAGTTTGTTGTTCCTGTTGTTCGGGGTTTCTTCTTGCGTCGTAAAAAAATATCTTACACACTTTGCACCAGCGTATATGGGGTTGTTGAGCTCCGTTATGTTATTAATTTCAATATGCTGTAAAAGCCGATTGATGTGTTAAGTTGAATAACCCCCCCCCCCCCTAGGGATGGCAGTAGCTTCTTCTCTTCTTGCATCAATTCTTTTAGGATTTATACCAGGGCTTTTTCTTCTTCCACTGGGATGCCGACAACCTGTTCTCATCTTTGACTTGTATTTCGGTCAGGGTTTTTGCTTAAATTTGTTTCTATTCCGTCGTTTATTATGTTAGTTGTGTGGGGGTATTCCTCTGAGGGTAAGTCACGTTCTTCTTTTTTTTATATTCTTGCGGATTCCCTGCAGCTCTATCTCTGATACCCAGCTTTCTTTTTTCAGAATTTGTTTCGCTCGGTCAGCCATACGCTGACTTGATGCTTCTACTGTGTTTTCCACCTCCATATTGTGAGCATGCGTTGACTGTAACACCTAACAGATGGTTTACTTTTTAGGTAACGTGTTGTCCTCTTTCTTCCATGTCTTTCTTACTTTGGCCAACAGTCGCTAGGAAACGACTGTGTCCATCCTGTGGGTCACCAACGGAACACAAGACAGAATTGTGGCCAGCAGTCGCAGAATGACTACCGGGTCATTCCTGGAGGCCAATAAGGGAAGACCTGCTGGTTATGATACACATATCTTGAATTCGTGCCCCATCTTCTGCGGTAATCTTTTAATTTGACTTCTTCATTGGTTGTTTGATGAGTGGTGCTGTAAGGTCGCACCAAGCACTTGGATAAAACTGATTTCAATCAGAGTAACCTCAGAGCTCCACCAGCCCTTAGCGCCCATAGTATTCCATGTTGATGGGGTAACACATGGGTGTGCACGGCGTTGTAAGGGATAACAGCAGGAGAAATGTGCATTCCGTATATTACTCGCGGATCTATATCACTAATGTTTTAATGTAAAGCTATGCGCCCCCCACCATCAACGCGTGTACGTATTACAGTATTGAAACAATAATTAAACATTAGACGCGAAATAAGAATGAAAATATGTCTGGGCACTCACGGTCGATTCTTCTCTCATATGTTTGACTTGCAGAGAATCCTGTTTCTGTTCAAGCATTGAAACTCATTTTATTTTTCGGATCGGATCGGATCGGATCGGATCATGATCATGATCATCATGATGATGATGATGATCATCATCATGATCATGATCATCATCATGATCATCATCATGATCATCATCATCATCATCATCATCATCCAGCTATCAAACAATACAGAAGGAAAACTATGATTTGGGCAGTTTCATCATTTCACTTTTAGAATCAACTCGCAAAATAGATTGAAAGAAACAATGTCAAAACTAACACCCTGCAGAAATGGTTTTGCAAAATACATCAAAGAATAAAAGTTCTTAGATTGGTAAAAACGGTTATTGGATTCACGATGTATAGGAAGCATTTCTTATTACTGACGACTCAATTTGGCATGAATGAAGATGGTCTATTCTCAGAAGTACTGACATCTACAGCTGTTATTACAGAAAAGTTTAATTCTGCCACCCAGAAAGACACCCTCTCCACCCCACCACAAAGACCCCCTAACGTTAAAAGCAGCTGTCTTTTACATCCTTTGAGCTTATCATATTTCCGAACGTGACTTGGTCGTTAAGCTTCCTTGCAATTAAAAAACTACCAACGTTTTTAAGACATCATTTATTAATGGTAATATACTACGTTGATTAAGATTCTAAAACAATGTAATTATTTGTTCACCCACGGAATGTGACACAAGGACGATTAGAGGGGGACCTTAATGTGTACATGTGGATGGTTCCAGAAATTGTCCAGTTTCTTCGGCACTTTACTTTTTGGGACTCCTCATGCATCGGGCAATGAAGCTAAGTCCGAAATGACCGTTAGGTCACCCGCTGCCCCACGGTAGAATAACCATTAAAAAAAACATTGATTTTCTGGGAAAAAACGTACGGATGCGAATTGTAAAAGCTTAGACTGTTATGTGTGTCTTCCTAATGTTTAGCTTTTGAATTTCAGATAAGGTTTGTCTTCGCCATTCGTCTATCTTTTCTGGTGATAGCTTGAAGTTTGTGATTACGTTTTTTCTGTTGATCATGACTTTACAGAAGTAGAAGCATTGCTATTCGTCAAATCCAAAATTTGCATACGTTCGTTGCAATTATATTGGCATTAGCAAGACGAAATTCCATCTTAGAAAACCCAATATTTATTTGGAGGACTTTGTTTCCTCCGTGAAGTTTGCTTCTTTTTCAACTCATTCAACAATTGTTCAATTCAAGAAAGGAATATAAAAACCATAAATATTAACAAAAGAAAGAAACAAAGATAAAGGAAGAAGGAACACTGAAAGGAGGAAACAGAGAAAGGAATAAGGACAGAAAATAAAGAAAAGAATAAGGAAAGAAAAGAAAGAAAAGAAAGAAAGCAAGAAATACAGAAAGAAAGAAAAATGGAACGAAAGGAATAGAGAAACAAAGGAAGAAAGAATGAAAGAAAAAATAAAGAAAAGAAAACATACAGAAAGAAGTAAATAAAGAAAGAAAGAAAGAAAGAAAGAAAGGAAAATGAAAGAAAATTCTGAATAATTCGAAATTATGTCTGTTCTCTTACATGTCTTTGGAATTAAAAGCTCAAGAAAGCAATCAGCGGTGCAAATATCAAGAATTGACAGACAAAATAAATTACACTGGTGAGCTAAAACATCATGACCACCTGTATAATAACGTATTGGTCCTCCAGTTGCCCACAAAAGACTTGTAAACGACCTATTATTATTGGCTCATTGTACAAGCAATAAAGACCTGAGTATAAACTTTTTCAAATAACTCCTTACCATTGTGCAAAAAATGATCGTGAACTTTCTACCTGATAATAGCAGTCTGCTAATGATATTCAGTTTATAAAATACTAGGGCAGTTTGAAGTTAGTAAGGTGCCGACCATACTTGTCATGTAAAATAGTTTTCCGTCCGTCGTACGAAACTAAGGCTTCGAATTATTTCGGTTACTTTTCTTCGGTTTTTCCAATTTAAATAATTCTAAAGAGGGGAAGTCAGATGAGATAATTAAGTATTAAACTATTAAGAGATATCTATACTCTTTGATTTAAAAAAAGTCTTTATTGGATTTCGCAAGAACCGCTGATGTAAACAACTTCGAATTCGACACTGCACTGCCCTGTGTGCTGACTAATACATCTGGCGAATATCGACTTCGTACTATGTGCAGTTGTCTAGTAATCGCGGTGCATACATACATGCACTTACAGATCTATGTCTTCAATTGTAGTTAGATATAAGATGTGTTTATGTCTCTAGACGAAATGGTTGCCATATGGAGACATTTAGTCAGACGAACGAAAGTAACCTTTAACATAAAAGATTAATGTTCGTCGCTACTAGCTATTTTAAAGTAATTATAATCACCGTTCAGTCTCGTTGTGAAAGTAATACAGATGGCAATTAAAAAAGAGTTCCAGGGACAACCAAGACGTTTAGTAAGTCTGAAATTAAAACCGTATTTAAAAAAGAAAGTTTTGCTGTTTTTATCATATTGGATCAACACAATCTTCTATACCTTTTCCCGAGCAAATTAAAAAGTGAAACCATCCAATTAACAAATACAGCAACCAAATTCTTTTTGCATTCTTTAAGTCAGTGCATTTTAGATGTACCTTGATTCAAGGCATCTGACTACAATGCACCGTTCCGGTTACTTTGAGGTCAAAGCGTGAACGCAGACCTCATACAATTATCATTCAGACTATTTTGCATTCTTCAAGTTAGCACATTTTATGGGTACCTTAATTCAATACCTCTGGCTACAATGCTCTGATTTGGATACTTAAAGATAAAATAAACAGAATCAGATGTTAGTGTAATATTAATAATGAAGTCAGTTCTCATAATGACTAAATCTATAAAAAAAAACAGACAAATTGAGTTTTCAGTGATAGAGCAATTCTGTTTATCAACTTTATCTGAAACTGATCTATCAGAAATCTTTATTTTAAATCAATCGAGAAACGTGTTACCGATTATCCCCTTCCTCTCTTCCCAAATGATCGATGACCATGATAGCCAGATGTTGGACACTGTCCAGGGCTATCGCCATTTGATCATATCTATTTGAACTTGGGCCAGGGCAAAAGGTGTTCCGTTGCTCACGAAAAAGACATCATCCAGGGCTGGCCTTAGGATTTCCCCTTAAAGTATAGTATTTATTTATATTTTACAGTGAGAAGATAGACCTTCCCCAAGATCTACCAGACCTCTTGATTGTAGGCGTCGCGAATCCAATAGCTCCTGAACTTGTCTAAATCATCACCCCATCTTATTGTTTGCCGTCCACAATTTGACATATGGTCTCTGGGGATCCACGTTGTGAGTTGTGATGTCCAGCGGTTGTCAGACATTCTTACAAAATGGCCTTCCCATTGCCATTTTAGTTTTCTAATGAATTTTATGATATATTTGACTGTTTTTTCTCTAATTTACTGTGCTGTCTTGTGGTCTCTCCATGTGATGTTAAGCATGATCCTCTCTTGGGAACGTTTTGTGATCACTACCCAACAAAAGAGAGAAGTAACTTATTCATTGATCACCCCTTTTTTTCGATTTCTAATTGATCACAAAAGACGTTGGTCATTTGACGTTTTCTATTGAGTGTCTAACCATACCTGTTGTTCCTCTTTCACAATTGATTGCTTTTATCGGTCGTAACGTTTGGTTCATGAAATGCTAAGTAGGCACTTAATGAAATAAAATCGCTTCTTTAAGAGAAATATTGACTGGATAAATTTTTAATGTTAGCGATTGATTCCCCTGAATTGTAATCTCACTAATATGTTCTTGAAGTCCATGGCGTTCTTATCGCATGGGCACAGTAGGCAGTTGCCCGGGGGCCTCACGGTTTTAGGGGCTCCGAAATTCAATTTGAAAAATAGAAATTAAGATTCATATTATTAAATAGCAGATATAGAGAACCTTCCCTAAACCTATGTTTACATTCATGTTTAAATCATGTTTAAATCTTTATTGAATCCATGTATACAATCAGGGTCAGCACTACCGCCCACGGGCCAAATCTAGTACATTGCTTTACCCGTGGGGCCCAATTATTCTTAAGGTGGCCCTGATGCAGTCTTTCTAAGATACGATTTCAACAGAGACGTCGCCCATACATATTGATCGCCTTAATATCTACTGTCATTGTTTCTCTAACAGACATAATAATACATTTCTGTGCAAAAAGAGGCTCCTAGAACTTGAATGTGAGTTTTCATCTTTACATTTTCTGGCTAATAAGAATTCTTGTAGCGAACGCCAAACTTTCAGTCGAAACATGAGGTCACTGAATTAAACATAAAGGGCGGTCAATGAGGTCACTGAATTAAACATAAAAGGAGGTCAATGAGGTCACTGAATTAAACATAAAAGGGAGTCAACATGTCTGAACACTTTGGATTCTGACGTCGACCTTTCCTCCCCAAGATTTGCATAACAAATAATCCAGTAATATTTTTATTTGTAACGATTTATTCTCTGTCAATGTGTGCCCTGTTCTGACCCTGTGAATTCTTATAAATAACCTCAACCAATTTCAATATTCAGTAGTCGTTTGGGCTTTCTTTCGTGTTGATCACAATACGTTTCATGGACCGATTTACTCATTTTCGCATATTTTACTGTTTTAAAAATAATGCTTAGAAAGGAACATTTACTTCGCTTTCGTCTGCTTTTGTGCTACTTATTTGTCGATACGTAGTTATGTTTCAACAATTTCATTGCAGTAGTTATCACTTCTATTGTCTCATTTTCTTTTGTTAATACAAAAGAACACTGCTACTGTCTCACACACACTTTCTTTTGTTAATACAACTGAACACTGCTACTGTCTCACACACTTTCTCCTGTTAATACAACATAACTCATACACTTACAAACACGCAATACCAAGTGAATTCTTTTGTCACGCAGAAACTAAACATTTGCAACACTCTTCCTGTGATTAACGTTTTGCATATTCTGAATGCAAATAGACACAACACATAGCTGTTTAAACTATGAACTCTGCAAACAACAACTTATGTTTTTATTACATAAATGTGTTATTAATATCTTCTACTACGGTCGCTTTATTTCAATTTTTATGTCTAATTATTTCTCAGTGAAATAATCTTTCGAATGAATGTTAAGAACTACATTTTTTAACATGTTTACTGTCTGCGGTATTTTAAATTTGACTTAGAGGCCGCATGCACTCGAAGGGGCGTCAATCACTTCACTTGGTATTCTAACCCTAGCTTGGGGTGGGAAGAGATGGGTCCATTCCCTTCCCAAGGGTATTAATATGCAGAGAACGCAAATTATCTCAATCCGGGTTTGAACTCGGCTCGTCGAATCCATTTTCCGTGCTGCTAACCACTTGGCCACTAGCACCGGTTTCTACTGTTAACCAATTTTAACTGTGTGTCTACAGGCGGTCCTGCGGAGTGACGCATACGTTACTGAACAAATCGAGAACAATCACTGGGAAATATGCATGGCCAGATCTGAAATTTCTTCCGAGACTCCGGTTTAAAAATTAATGTTTCCCCAGGCGATACAATCTGCGTTGATAAATCGAAAAACATCAAAGAAATGCAAAAGTCTGGAAAATAATAATAAGAGAAACAAGCCTGGCTGCTGCAGGGACAAAATCCACTCCTACTTCTATTCCGACTGAAGATGATTAATGCAACTTGTGTATTGTATATATAAGAAATAAATTCGTAGGTATATAAGATTTATCAGTTTAGTGCAGTTGGTAAGAGAGGCGGCTTCCAATCACATGGTCGTGATTTCAAGTCACGGTAGGGAAATGTTAATTTTATATTAAAGGTTTGGTTTAACGTGACGTGAGAGACAAACAGTCCAACTTGGACTGGAGTTGACAAAAAACAAATGTCCGACAAATTAATGATGAATTGGAAAATGAAAAATATCAGAAAAGCGCGAACCAACCAGTTACAACAAACCGGACTAGGCCGGGGGCCAGCAGGGCCTACCGTTCACCCCCCCCCCATGATTATACATTTAGGGTACCAAAATGTTCCTTAGGATGTCCACTTTAAGAAAAAAGATGTTCCCAAGAAAAAAGTGGATTTTTTCAATTTCTCATGTCTGAAACCCATGATTTAGCCCTTTAAAGTACACAGATATCTCAACTGGGAGACGAGATATGAAATTCTGTTTCTTTGGTGTGTGCTGGCGGCCATTTTGTTTTATGCAAATGAGGTAGTTCTTCCCAACTTTTTTCTTGGTAATATATTTTTTCTGCATGGTCAAACTCCACTCCTACTTCTATTCCGACTGAAGATGATTACTGCAACTTTTGTATTATAAATATAATGAATAAAACATTATAGAAATATTGTTTTTCTATATTTATTTAAGCGCATGCGTATCTGTTTGATATTTTTCACCCGGCTAGCGATCACTAGGTCGTGAGTTCAAATCGCGGTAGGGGAATGGGGATTTTAAATATCGGTTTACACTCCGAATTTTGGTGAGGCTTTTTGTTATTATTCTTATTACGGTAGGGACAAAGTCAAAATTAGTTGTTAGGAGTGATCCGATTTGATATGTACTGAGCTTAGTCTAGTTTGGCACAAGGCCGTTATTAAGATGCCCCCGGAAAATAACGATTAGAACTCGCTAGCAATGGTGTGGGAGAATAACAAGTAAGGTATCAAGGTATCCTTCCATTTTCACTCGGTTGTTTTCGTTGTGTCAGCGCTACCAGACACACCATTTGGCCTAAAACCTTGCAAATGCCCATGAGTACTGCAGTAGACATCTTCTAAAAACTATTTTCTTTTAAGAATTTTGAAATTAAAATAAAATTGGCAGGGGGTGGGTGCCTTCTTTAATCTGGTGTCAACGCTACCGGTCACACCGTTTGGCCAAGAACCTTGAAAATGTGCAAGACTACTCCACTAGACATCTTTTATAAACAGTATTTTCTTTTTAGTTTTGGACATTTTTTATTATTTTTTTAATGGAATTGTTGGGATTTTTAGGGACTCTTGGCCTGAAACCTTAAACATTCTCACGAGTACTCCACTAGACATCTTCTTACAACTTAGAAGTGGGGGGTTAAACCTTTTTTTTCTTTCTTTCTTTTAATCCTGTGTCAGCACCGCCGCCACTGGACACACCAATTTGGTCTATAATAATTGCAAATTCGCATGAATACTCCACTAGACATCCTCTAGAAATGTTGTTTTTTTTTTAAATTTTTAATGGAATCTTTTCTTTTTCTTTTACTTTTTTAATTTTGTGTCAGCGCTACCGGACACACCTTTCGACCTAGAATCTTGCAAATGCACACGAGTGCTCCACTAGACATCTTTTCAAAACAGTTCTTTTGATTTGGGGAATCTTTTGAGTACACCTTTTTTTTAAAAAGCCATTTGGAGGGTACGGGTGTTGCTTTTTTGAATGGAATAGTGGCAGTAGTAGCAGAGACATACACACATGCTAGCATGCACCACCTTCCCATTTTCCAGCAGGCAAAATCAGCTCACAAGTTGACAGTCATTTTTATTAAATAAAGTATTACAGGGGTCCTCAAAGTCGGTGTCGGGACAGCTCCGCGGTGTACCATGAGGATTATTGGGATCACAGAACTATTTACAATCTTTGCTTTTTTGTTTTTTTTGGTGGGGTCTTTTTGTACTCTCATTTTATTGTGTCAGCGCTGCTGGATGTACTACGGTGATTCACTTAATGGCCGGCGTGTCTGTCTGTCTATCTATCTATATATCTATCTATATATCTATCTACATATTCACCCCTCTATATATCTACTTATTTATCCATCTGTCTATCTATCCATCTATTCATCCATCCCTCTATCTATCCCTCTATCTATTCATCTATCTATCTGTTTATGTTCATAGCTAAATACTCATCTGTCTGCCTGTGTCTTTTTTCAGTATCTATTTTATTGTCATCATATCAATCTTAGTTCTTATTTCTCTGTGTAATGCTTTTAAATCCACTCATCTGTCTTCAGTTCAGAAAAGAAAACCTGAATACAAATGCTGGTGTGCAAAAACCATTGAACGAAACACGGATTTGCAACGGATCTTCCCCTTATACTTCTTCCAGACCATTTTCGTAACGTGACCAGCTTTACGGTCTCAAGTGTTTTCCCCTTAAAAAGACTATAAGAATTCAAATAACTCGAAGCTAAAGAAAATATACTGGTTCTTCGTTCCATTCTTTGCTATTCTTTTGGCACGCCAATATTTCCATCCTCTTTTCCGGAGATCAGATCAGCATCGATCGTTGCAGATGAAACTTCAATTATTCATTACCTCGCGGCAACAACCATTGATTGGATGTGGGAGTGAGTAACACGGGTTCATATTGGAGGTATTACCAAGGTAATCGAGAAAAACTATTATCGTTAAAGAAAAAAATATCGGTATCAAAATCGGGGTCGGGACAGCTCCGGCGGCTATCAGGAAGATTATTGGGGGTCACAGAACTATTAAAAATAATTTTTAAGGAATAATGATTTTATTTGATTTTTGGAAAAGATGCTTATTTTGTTTTCTGAACATAATAAGGAGTGTTCACATCTCTAGCTCCATTCGTGCGGCCTGTACGTGCGATACATACATACACAGCCAACCAGCTTAAAAACTGAAGAAACCTATGTTGACAGTTTTGGTGACAGTTTTGGTTGACGGTTTCTAAAGAATATGTGAAGCAATTGAAATGCCATACATTTATGGATACTGTTTAGAAATTCGCATTCAATTATGCGAATATAACAATTATTTAATATCTTCCCTATTTCCCCCAAATAGATGGTTACTTTTACGAGCAGAAAATGTGAACAGAAAATGTGAACAGAAAATGTGAACAGAGATATAGGTGTGCAAGACCAGTCGAATGAAACAGAGATTTACGACTAACCTTTCTCTGATTACGTAAACGCCAGCCTCGGGGTGGGTAGTTTGTTGACTAGATCCCAACCACCACCGACCTCAGCACTAACCTAAGCAAACTTAATATTCACATTGCTACCAGTACCTCCGAAATCATGAGGGATCTAGTCAACAAACCACACAACAACACCCCCACCCGAGGCTGGTATTTGTGTAATACCATGTGACGATTGCGACAAGATTTACATTGGTGAGACGTCGAGACCTCTAAAAAAGGGGTATATGAACACCGAAGAGCCCTAACACTTGATGACAGTATGAACGCCTTAGTAGGACACAGAAAACAAGACCAGGATGCATCAAAGCCGCTCTCATATCCCAATGCAAAATTTCCAACTAACTACAACCCTGAATGCAATAATTTTAAAACAAACCCATATCAAAATAAAAAGAATAGTCACATACAAACACAAGGATTCGGATAACACTGACCCGTTAAAAAGTAAATACATATAAGAAAAGAAACACACTAATCACGCACACACACACACACACACACATAAACCCACACACACCCAAAAGAAAACACACATAAACAAACAAACATACCAAAGCTGCCCCCTCTGACCCAGATTATGGGCTCATCGATGCTCCTCCCCATGCTCCTACCAACAACACTGACTGTTTTTTTTCCATTTCAGTATATACTTTTTGCCCAAATATGTGATGAACTGCGCGTGCTAGAGTCTTCTGCATTGCAAAAAAAGCTTCTGAAGACGCCGAGTTTATAAACATTATATTTATGATAATACACGTTTTTGAGATGTGAGAACACCTTCTTATCAATCTTTCACTTCCACATCGTGATATTACTACCACCATTCCGTCGGATTATCTTGCATTCACACAACAAACATACATACATACATACATACATAT
>VCCN01005724.1:272140-285976 GCA_006491835.1 Architeuthis dux
TACCTATTTCCAATTGTACAACAGGTGAATTTGCATATTTTTCATTCACATTCAGAACAGCAACAAATCTAAAATATATGTTCCTTCAAGAGCTTTTATTGTTGACATTACAGAACACTTAAATTACCTGAATACAAAGCTGCAACGACGCAATAAATTGGCGACAGATGCACATCACTATATTCGTACCTATGAGATTAACGTAATCTTTTTGAACGTCAACTATCAGCTGGTAACATTACACACATTCCAATCTAAATTAAGATTTATGTACACTAATGTTAAAAGTAAGTGATTTCAAAGGATTTAGAACTGAGTAGTTTTTCGAGATTTACGATTGTACTGTAATTTACTTTCACGAACCAGACCCCAAAAATATATTCTCTCATCATTTCCTCGTTATATGTTACTTGGTAGCGACGTTCAAAGCCGAGTATATGCTGTTGTAAGCGCTCACCTTGCTCCTCTGAATAAGCTCCCGTGCGCTTTTTCAAGATCAGTGTCAAGAATATGGACTTTGAGTGACAACCCGCAGCCCATTTTAGCGTAGTTTTTCATCACAGTCTCATTCAGCTCCACGTAGTTTTCGGCCTTCTCATTGCCCTGGAAGCCACGAACCACTGCGACAAAGATGTGCATTTCTATGTAATGGAATAAATTGTTTTTTATATCGGATATTTCTCCAAACCCTCTCCATTTTAAGATATAGATGTTATAAAGTTTGATTAACCAGTTATATGTGATTGAGAAGTTTTCTGGTCAATGGGTGAAACATCTTTCGAGTAGTTCGTTGACGTACCCATTGTTATGGAAAACTAAATACAAATTGAATAAATTTAATATTTTAGTCATATTAAGTACGTCTTTTGATGAATGGACGATAATACTGGTAAAAGTGTTGGCGTCCGCCTTATATTGCGAACCGCACTATAACAGGAGAGGCCTGTAGTTATGTTTTCTAGCCCGCATACTGTGTACTCACATTATATTTGGCCCGCTGTAGTAAATGGGTTTGACACTCCAGTAAGTCTTAATTAATTAAGATATTTTATATATATATATATAGTCATATTAATGACTGCGTTGGTGACTTTTGGCCGAATGTGTTCGTGATTGTCGTGGTTAGAGTAGATATTAAACACAGATGAGTGTATTTCAAATTGATTAGTAACATTAAAGGCTTTTAGGATGAAACCTACGTGTTCTGTTTCTGTTTTCAACTGCCGCCGTCACTATAAGAAACAGCTAAATACTGTCTAACGGTATTTTGTTGACTTTGCAAGCATTGTCTTTTCAAACGTAATGCTGCACTATTAAGGTAACATGAACTATAACGTGGCATGAAAAGTTTAACTTTTGAAGTGGTAGCTTACAGTGGTTGTGATTTGCCTCGTTAAAGACTCCCCTTAATATTAATAGTAATGCTGTGATAAACTGATAAGAGACAGTTGCAGTTAATAATCCAAGCTTTGAATCGTGCATTTAGGTATATAAACATGTCTAGATTTGCCAGTATGCAAAGTTGTAGGCTACTATTTGTGTTATTGGTGTTCGGGCTATTCAGATACTCGAGCGGGCAATAAAAGCGTGGCCAGCAACTTCCGAAAAGTAAAGTGCCATCATCTGCATCCTACTGTACAGTAAGAGAGCCCACTGATGACCCTCTTTTTCAGGCTAAGCTCCAGCTTTTTGAATTTGTTGCTAGACAGCTGAAGCCTTTCTTGGAGACACCCTTTTTAGTAAACGAGCCCCAGTTCACCCCGAGAGGCTTGCTGTCACGCTTTATCAAAAGGAAAAAAATGGAGAAGATAAAAAGACCTGTCCCGCTGCTGAAACTGGTCCCACTAGAGAAATCCATGTGACACTCAAACATATAGATTTGCCGCAAAGAATACTTTGGAGAAGGCATCAGAAAATCTCCAGGAAAATCCAGTGAATATACAGATGTTCAAAAAAGAATGTGTCTCCTTCCTTGCTGTGACCTGCAAGAAAATACGTGCAACACACGAGCTCCCTTGCAATCGCACTATTTTAGAAACTCCTACAGGTTCTCCTCAATGCAGGATGGTACACTGCCACCGCGTGTGACAAAGTTCTTGCTCAGTATAAAGTATTCTCAGTGCATGTCAGCGCAAACAATAAAGCAGAGTTCCAAAATTCAGTTTACAGCCTCAGGTTTGATGATTCTCTTGGAAGATTTCACTGTGGCAGAGCGGAGTCTGCAGCACTCATGGACATGCTGCAGTAGAAAGAGGGTATTCTGTCAACAATGATATGCTCGTAGAAACCTGGTAACATTGCGCTTGGTCCAGGTTGCAATGGCTGGGCCTGCAATAGGTGAAGCCCTGCCAAAAGGACCTCCACCATGAAATAGCAAATGCCAAAGCAAAACGGCAAAGAATAATAATGCAAAGCATTGAGACGCTGCAGAATGCGGCAGACATGATGGCAGTCAGAAAAAACAGGATTCCACATTCCTGTCAAAATCAAATGCCTATCGCAGAAGTGTTTCAGAGAAAAGGGAAGAGCTGGCAGCTCTAGCAAAGATTGGAAAATCTGCAGGAGAGGGTCAAGAAACTATACTAAACTCAATGAGGAACATCCTTTTATGAATGTGACATTTGCTTCATTTTATATTGACCACTTTGCAGGATGGAATATCCATGATACAGCAGATATCTGTTGAGTTACTCCAAAATTAACGTTTGTGGCCACGGACATTTGGATGTTCTTCAGTTCTATTTCTCTGACAAATAAACGACATGTAACACACCCCTTAAGATTTTAATGAACATTGGCATGTCAAGTGAGTTTTTGCTCAAACCTCCAAAAATGCAAACCGTTTTTCAAAATTCTAATTGGGGGAAGGGCTATAATCCTAATTGTCCCCCCCCCCCAAAAAAAAAAATGTAATATAAAACACATATGTGAATGGCTGCTTGTTGAATCCTTGAACAGCATCTTGGACAACAGAAGTATACTTTTCACTAAAATCCCCAATAATGATGACTTCATGTGAAATATTTTCTTTTAAGGACTTCTGAGTTTTGGCAATGTAGTGATATTTGGTAAGCTTCATTATTCTTTCAGAAAGTAATTCTACAAAATCGTCAATAGAAAGGTTGTGGGATTCTAAATTAGATCATAATGGCTATATGCTATTGAGTCCCTTGGACTTCCACCAGAGATTGAATATAGTCTATGATTCCATTTCTATCAACGCAATCTCTACATTACCACAGCATACATCTAGGAGTTTACACTACACACTGCCTTTTTAATCCGGGATACAGCATCTAGATCCTTTTCCATACTGCTGCTATCATCGGTAGGATTTTGATGATACGTGCATACACACACACACACACACACAGAGTATTACGTATTAAGTTAGTGGGGGTATGACTGTAGCCCTTTAATTACTTTTTTCTTTTTTATTGGGGGGGGGGTGTATGAAAACTTGTAAAAATAGGTGATGTTCAGCCTGTTTATTCATTCATAAGGTGCAAAACATACAAAACTGTAACAGTTACATATGACAGAGGGTACCTGGGAGCATTATATGAGAAAACATTTCCTGGATTGTGATTGGCCGCCCTACCCTGTTTGTTTAAATTACTATAACCTTTGTAGTACCGATTATTCTCTATCCAATGGCGCAAACCCAGGGTTTCTATCTTAATTAGGGCCAGAGTTATGAACTTTCAATAAGGGTGGGTTCATCAAAATGTCAAAATAAATAAATCCTCTCTTTCTCTTCCCACCGCGTTCGAATAGTTCGCGTCTTTCTCTCTCTCGTAAATCATTTCGTTTCACACATGAAGCCGACAAAAAAAACTACCTTTCTTTTCTGCCTCTTATTAAACTGCTCTTCTTTTCTGCTTCTCTCTTCCTACTGTATTACCTTACACCCCCACCCCTTTCTTTCTCTCTCTCTCTCTCTCTCTCTCTCTCTCTCTCTCTCTCTCTCTCTCTCTCTCTATTGGAGTGTTCAGTTTCGTATAGGCCTGTTAGTGTCACCATAACAATCCGCTTCCTCTCTCTTGTTTCCCTCTGTTTCATAGAAGCAATCAGTAGCGTCTCTGAGACGTTTTTAATTACCATGACAACGGAATCTCTTATTATTTTCACCATTGTCTTTCTTTCCTCCCTTCTCTTTCACTCTCTTCCCTTTATTTTTTCACCATGACGTTCGCTCATTCCATTAGTCATTCGAGGGATGTAGAGGCAGTTACCAACGTAGCTCTTAAGGCATTAATTAGGAGGAGATAATATAGTGGTGCCATAGATATTCTTTAGATGTGTACATGAAATAAGCTCATGGGTAAAGGTAAGTAAAAGTGAAAATACTTCTGATATACCGTGATATATCCAAGAATCTTTCGGGTGGAGGTAAGTTTTTCCAGACCTAAAGAAAAGAATTTGCCACAAAAAGGTCGACGTAATTGCCCTTCAGAAACACTCAAATCCAGCGTTACTCAAACTATCTGGTTTCGCAGACCGGCAAAACCGTTTCCAATGTATCAAGTAACATAAACATTTCATAATAAATTAGCGGAAACCCGCCGTATCAGGCGGTTCCCAGCTAGTAAGTATATGTATATATGTATATTGTACGGAAAGTAAGGGTTCAGTTTAGCAGTATAGTTACATTGTAAATGCAACCCACCCTCTAAAAGCCTTTATAACATTTTTTCTCAAAACATTTTAATTTAAAACATTCCCCCAGGTCATAGGTGACATACAGAGCCAGTTGTTTCAAATAATAGATACATAGCATATACATTAATATTATAAATGTAAAGGATATTTTCCAAGTCTAGGAGATAAACTCAACAAAGTCACGTCCTTTAGGCGTTATAAGAGCTTTATATAGTTTCACTATGCCCAAGCGAGAACGAGAAGCATACTCTAGTCTAGTGTCTAGTATTCGCCTGTCGACAACGGCACGCGTATCACACTGGGTAGCCCTGCAATCTACCCACCTTGTAGATTGATGCTGTTTGGAGGCTGGTATACGATGACACTGGACAAAGAAAGAGAGAATCTTGCTTGTGTATATGCATCACTAGGTAATCTTTGGTTTAACGGGACCAGTCAAAGGTAGCGAATTTAAATGACTTAAAGCGGCTAGATTTAATTTCCAGATAACTGTATAGATTACTTTAAAACTTTCCCCTCTGTCCAATACGTCTATAGAGGACAGACAAACAAACTCTTCTCAGTTATTAATATAGAGTTATACATAAACAAACAATTCATTTTTTTTTTATTAATTGAAGTATTATAAATCATGATTATTTTAAATTTTTATGACTAAATATTTATGACTACTTTTTACCTTCATTAAGATTTTTAAATAATACTAATTTCTTTTCTTTTACTATGCGAAAGCATCGATAAACACTTTATATGAAAATTAATTGGCTTTTTGGTGCCCATTACGTTTTATATATATTTTGATGATTATTATTTTTATGTTAATTTTTATTGATTGTTTTCAGGTTATTTTATTCTCGTGGTTTTTGTGTTCAGGACAATATTTTAGGTTTTTTGAGGCTTCTCTAATACTTTGCAATTTGAAGAGAAAATACAAAAATCGGTTCCAGACATTCTTGAAAGGATTAGATTTTGTCTCTTTTTTTGTTGGTTCCAACAATTCAAAATCAATTTCCACAAAATGTCCAAGTTTATTTTCCTACGTCTATCTTCTGCACAACCATCAAAGGTTACGGACAAATAATTCCGTTTTTCATTGTTACTAAATCGAAAATCGATTTCGTATTGTGCAATTGTAGTTTGCAATAACGCATTTGTATTTATCTATTAGAAACCGTCAACCAAAACTGTCATCAAAACTGTCAACATAGGTTTCCTCAGTTTTTAAGTTAGTCTGGATGGATGGCTGTCTGGCTGGCTATGTATCTACCACGCGGACAGGCTGCATCAATGGAGCCAGAGAGCTGAAAACTTCAACATTTAGTCCTTATTATGTCTAGAAAACTCCCCCAATTCTTTTTAGTGAGGGTTCAATTTGCAAGTAAGGCGAGTGAAGTAACTTATTCATTGATCACTCCTTTTTTTCAATTTTCTTAATAGATCACCCTCAGCACGGCATGCTGCCAAATGACGTTGGTAGCGTGATGGTTTCTATTGAGTGACAAACCAGACCTGTCTATTACTTTTCTATTAAAAGGCAACATTCTCTCCAGTTTCCGAAAATTGAACAAACGTTGTTTTTCTTTTTTGGATTACGAACAATTAAGTCCATGCTTTTCTTGGAGCAATTTATTTTCATGAGAATCCTGAGCATAGCCAATCATAGTTATATTCACCACAGCCCGAGTTAGTCACCTATTTCGATGCTTCTCTTTCTCTTTCGTATCCTCTCCATATAAGTCCATACAACCACTACTGCAAAGTCAGCAGCTGTTCGTCCAACAAAGCTCTCATCAGATGATAACCTTGGGGTCAGGCAAGGTTTCGGGACCAAAGCATCGTTACCACTAACACGGGGCGCCTCGGTATTACCTTGCGACACATACAGGCTTTGTTGGTTCTCAGTATATATATATATATATATTGATGATAATTTAGAAGGTCGCTGGCTAAGACGACGTGGTGATATCGAAATCACCTGACTTACCTTCCCAAATAAGATGGTGTATGGTGAAATATAGCTACCTATGATTCTTTTAATCGAAATATGTGGATGTTTAAATAGAAACTTACAAATTAGGGCGGAAGTTTTGACCCCGAATTAACCTGTAGGGACCTTGAGGGTCAGCGTCACCTATCCTATATTAATCCTGGGGCCACAGATGGCTAGCACCTATTCAGATGACCGCTGGAGAATACCAGGTGCCGTAAGCAGAACGAAGCTTCTGCAGGCCTGGCAAGCCGGAAGTGGGTCTTACTAACATTTTTCCGCTACATCCTCGATGAAGGTATAAGCAGAGAACGATAATACATACATACATACATACGTACAAGACCGTACTTAAGGCAGTGCAAACAGTGCAGCTGCATAGGTCCACAATATTAATTTAATTTCAATGTTTATTTGTTTGCAATAGCTCGACTAAACTTGTTTGAGGATTTATTATGTTACATCATAAACATCATCATTTTATGAATATTTCATTTTGGTTTTGATTTGTTTGAAAATAAAAGCTAAATACAAAACAGGCCTCTAAGAAATGTTATGCACTGGGTACCATCAATGTTAAATCCCGTCCTGCCTTTAAGCAATGAAGCCATAAACGAAATTGTAGCGAGGGGAATTGAGACGAGTAAGTCAATTGCTTCAAGTTAATAATTAAATTACCTAGCATTATACTGAACAGAAAGAATTTGCTCGGCTCTTTTTTTACAGTATTATAATATCTAAACCAATGCTTCTTAAACTGGTGAATGATTCACCCATTAGTGAATGAACTTATTTTGGAGTTGAATAAAACAAGAGGGGTGTGACTGCAATGACACTAGAGGAGTGCTTGAAGGGTGAATTAAACATAATGGATAACTGACTTAATTTACACAGATATTTATATTGTGTCTATACTTAGTAGTGTGGCAGCTAATCTGAAAATGTCGAAACAATTGTGCATTTTGTGATAAAAGCATATAAGTTGGTACACTTATAGCCAGAGGCATTCCAAAAGTATTTGGATATTGAGCCATCATGAATGTTTAATATGTCGTCCATGGCAGCCATTTTTCTTCTTTGGGTAAAGTACTCAGTTTACTTCTTTTTTTTTATTAATATAAATAAATACATTTACTGCAACCATTTACAGTGGATATATACTCTTGGTTTTACTTCATCCTGTGGAATCTTAGACTTCAAGTGTAAGGATAATGGTCTGCGAGATAAGCTTGAACTGCTAATCATGGTCCCATATATGCATCCTAATATTATTTTGGCTATCATCTTTAATGATAAAGAATTATCATTGTTATTATCATTGATGATATTAATGGTGGTGATGATGATGATATTGGTGGTTGTGGTGGTGATGGTGATATTAATGATGATGATTACGATGATGGTGATGATGGTGATAAGCGTGGTGGTGGTGATGATGGTGATGATGGTGATGATGGTGATGGTGGTTATACTATTGATGATGGTGATGATGGTAGTGGTTGTGATGATATTGATGTTGGTGGTGACGATATTGATAATGGTGATGATGGTGGTGATGATGATGATAAAAATCATAAAATGACACACAAGAACTATTGCTTTCAAATATAAAATATACAGTTCTTGGGAATTGCCATTTTGATAATACGTGCAAGTCATTGAAAATTCAAGATGGCGTCCATGACTGGTATGGAAATTGTAATTGCGATAATTGTAATAGTTGCGTAAACTAGTCTGAGATGGATGATCTCGGTGTCAAATCATACATTTTTTTATGATGTAGAATCCGAATATGGAACTTTAGAATTGCCCAGAAGCTTCTTTCTATCTCACGATTCAAGATGACCGCCATGTCTGAGGTCAAATGCTGGTGTCTACACCAGAACTACCTCCCCCGTGTAGATGGAGCTGGTTAAAGAAATATTATAGGTACTATGAACCCTTCTGGACTTGCCTACCAGATGCTGACCAGTCCAGCTATGTATACTGCAAATGTAAGAAGAGTTGTGTTAACGAGTGGAAGTGCAAAAAAGCTGCCTTAGACTTCACAACCCTCTGTTACTGTGAAGGGGAGTGCAAAATATCCTTCCCTGCGATAGACCCTAGGTTTGGGTTGTTATTGTTATCACTTATTTTGAGTCTTGAAAATGGTGGCCATCTTGAATTTTCACTGACTTGTGTGTATTATCCAAATGGAAATTCCCCAAAACTATGTATGGTAAATAAATTCAATTAACTATGTCCTTATTATCATATTATATCCATCGCTGATAAGAAAATTGACCCGAGAACAGTTGTCGTTAGGCGACATATTGAACATTCATGATGGCTCACTATCCAGTTTTCTTTATGCCTTTGGCTATAAGTGTACCAAAGTATATGCTTTTATCACAAAATGCACAATTGGTTCGAAACTTTCAACTAAGCTGCCCTACTACATTACCTTTTTTAAGTATAGAACACTATATCTGAGTAAAATAAGTCATTTAATCTTCATTTACTGATCATTCAATCATCTAGTTTTGGGATGCCTTTGGCTGTAAGTGTACCAAATTATTTACTTTTATCACAAAATGCATAATTCTTATAGTTATCTGCTCCACTAATGCCATTAAAGTGATTAGGAAGTTCTCATTCTTTTTTAATGGTAATTGAGCTGGATATTTGACATGTTTTTTTCCTCTCTACTCATAGGCGTATGTGGACACTTTCGTTAAGTGGGGCAAAATGCCTGATTTTCCCGTAATCTAACACATTTTGCCCGTATTTTGGAGTGCACTTGCCCCCCCCCCCCCATCATTGGCTCGTTCATCTATGTCTCTACCTTTTTTAATTTCGAAGTAGTGCGATATTCCATTATTCAATTAAAAAAAAACCTTTTAGGAGAGACCAGACAAGCTCATGATACAAAATGAATTATGCATACAATTATACACAAGAGAGAGCAAAGACAAAACTGATTAAAGACAGCAGGAAATTTTAGTCATGGGTGAATGGAATTTTATAAATACTCAAGGGTGAATGACACTGAAATAGTTTAAGAATCACTGATCTAAACAAATCCGTGACTGTGCGTGACTTTAAAAGCATTTTACTACATGTCTGGTTAGTCACTCAAAAACCATCATGTGAACAATGTCTTTTGGCAGCATTCCGTGTTGGGGGGGTGATCAATTAAAACATTGGAAACATGGGTGAACAATGAATAAGTATTTATCTCGCCTTTTGTTGTGCAGTAACCACAAACAAATCCGAAGTATTAAAAATCAAACGCGAACTCTGCCGGACACAAACTAAGAGACCAAATCAGCATATATTTACATTGTAAATTGAACACCCCACTAAAATCTTATTTTGGGAGAAAAGTTTTAAAAAACAATAAACGTTTTTTTTTCAAGACATAATAAGGAGTAAATGTTTTAAACTTCCAGCCCTCTCGCTCCATTGATGCGGCCTGTGTGCGTGACATACATACACACATATATATAGCCAGACAGAATCACTTAAAAACTGAAGAAACCTATGTTGACAGTTTTGGTTGACGAATAATGAAAAACGAAGAAGCATCGATTTGCAACTACTTAAATAAACGGTTTTCCAAATTTGACTACACGTTGAGCGCCAAAAGATAGTAGTCAAAGTTTTTTGCTAATTGACCTCTCAAGCTCGAGAAAAAAACCGTTGGCGCTGATGGTGTCAATGAATGAAGAGAATTCGAGAAAGCAACATGCAAATGTTTAATTAGATTATGAATGTTTAAAACACATATGAATCAACACATCAGCATACTTACAGCTGCACACACTCACACACAGACACAGACACACACATACAGGTGCATCTAAAAAAATTAGAATATCGTGGAAAAGTTCGTGTTTTCCCTAATTTAATTCAAATGGTGAAACTTCCATATATTCTAGATTCATTACACATAAAGTGAAACATTTCAAGCATTTTTGTTTGTTTTAATTTTGATGATTACGGCTTACAGCTCATGAAAATTAAAAATAACACATTGACAACTCATATTTCATAAGATCAATCAAAAGGATTTATAATACAGAAATGTCGAACTTCTGAAAAGTATGTTTATTTATTCATTCAATATTTGGTCGGCGCTCCTTTTGCACGAATTACTGCATCAACGTGGCGTGGCATGGGGGTGATCAGCCTGTGGCACTGCTGAGGTCTTATGGCTTTGATAGCGGCCTATTGTCGTATAGTGCCTTTTACACGTTCTGCAGACATGAGTCATCTCATCGTGGGTTGCTCATTTGCGGGAGGAAATGCTGAATTTGGAAGAGTTCGAGGACTAGAAAATTGTTTGTAAAAATATGTGAACTTGGTCTTATGCCTTCCCAGCCCTAGGCGGTCTGCCTCTCTGTTCGAAAATCTGAGTTTTTCTCCGTCTTTTCTGAGTTTTTCTGTCTCTGCTCTGAGCTGTATGGGGTTTTCGAACGCTAACGCTGGTATCATTTCCGGTTTCCACATCCTGTTTCTTTGGACACCCACGCATTTCCTAAGGTGACCGGGTCACTTCCACTTCCGCACAGGTGTTGACATGGAAAATGACCTCTCGTGGTATCATGACACTACGACTCGTCTGTATTGTTGGGTCTGATGACTCTCATCTTCCTCTTGACAATACCCCATACATTCTCTATGGGGTTCAGGTCAGTCGAGCTGGCTTTCCATTCAAGCACAGTAATACTATGGTCAGCAAACCAGTTACTAGTAGTTTTGGCACTGTCGACAGGTGTCAAGTCCTGCTGGAAAAGGAAATCAGCATCTCCATAAAGCTTGCCGGCAGACGGAAGCATGAAATGCTCTAAAATCTCCTGGTAGACAGCTGCGTTGACTTTGGACTTGATAAAACACAGTGGACCAACACCAGCAGATGACATGGCACCCCACATCATCACTGAATCTGGACGTCACTCTTCCTCTACTCTGGGACACAGAATGAAATGCAAAATTTACTTTCATCTGAAAAGAGGACTTTGGACCACTGAACAACGGTCCAGTTCCTTTTCTCCTTAGCCCAGGTAAGACGCTTCTGACGTTATATCTGGTTCAGGAGTGGCTTGACACTAGGAATGCGACACTTGTAGCTTATTTCATGGACACGTCTGTACGCAGTGGCTCTCGATACACAGGCTCAGTCCACTCCTTGTGAAGCTCCCCCATGTTCTTGAATCGGCTTTGCTTGACAATCCTCTCAGAGCTGCGATCACCCCTCTTGCTTGTGCACCTTTTCCTAACACACTTTTCCCTTCCAGTCAACTTGATCTTCCGTGACTTACCCTCCTTGTGGAAGGTGTCAATGAGTGTCTTCTGGACAACTGTCAAGTCAGCAGTCTTCCCCATGATTGTGGTTGTGTGTACTGAACCAGAATGAGAGATGCATGGTATTTATACTGCATAAATAGTGATTTACTCAAACTTGAAATGGAATATTCTAATATTTTGAAATACGTTTTTTTCTATTTGTGTGAGCTGTGTCGTAATTATCAAAATTAAAATAAAAAAATGTTTGAAACATTTTAGTTACACTTAATGAGTCTAGAATATATGCAATTTTCACTTTCTGAAATAACTGACAAATAATATTGAACTCTTCCACGATATTCAAATGTTTTGAGATGCACCTGTATATATGTACAAGCTTGTGGTGTTGATCATTACTATTGTAATGTGTTCGATCCCACTGGATGCCCCATTACTGTGGCCTTGTGTCAAACACATGAGTTTTTCTTTTCGGAATTTACTAAATAAAACTCACTTATTTTACTTAACTTTCGGTATTTACTAAACTCATTTATGAAAAGGTTATTTTGTATAAAAATATCAATGGACATATTTTCTTACTTGACCCAACCCCCCGTATTTGATTTGATGACATCTCAATAAATATAGAACAGAACAATTAATTCCGTTCGCATGTAATGGACACAAATTGATATAAGATATTTCCTCATTTGAGATTATGACTCAAACACACTTTATTCGGTCTAATGACAATAAAGCACAAAGCCAATCAGTGTACGTTTGAGCTTGTTAGTCGTTTCAAGTTTAATACAACATGAAAACAAGAACGTTAGTTTACAATACCGTGCGTTAACCCAGCTTTAGACATACCGTTAGCAATCAACGTGTATTTACTAGTTATAGTAAACGGCTTCCTTTGTAATGGAACGAATTTGAAAACAAGTTTATCATAAAAAAATAATCGATAACATTTTGGAGCATATCTAATATTTTTTTAGTTTTTAGTTTAGGTCCTCCAATACAACAGGGCACATTGGGCAATGGTTTGGCTCCATTTTGAACGATCAACGGCAGCATCTTGTGCCCCCAGGTTTTCCCAACTCTCTGAAGATCTTCGTTGAATGCTGAGTGCTACGTTTTCTGCCTCTCTTTCTCATACAACCCACTGGAATTCACCTCGTTGCCATAAAAGCATTGCGAATCTCTGGCTTGGGAGAGATGTGTCCAGTTAGTTTCATACTGTGATGGTATTAGTGAGAAGTTTTAGTGCTCACGTTTCCTAATTACTTAATATTTGCTTGCTTGCAAATATGAACCCAGACGATAAAACTTGTTAGACGAGGACTGCTTTCATATAATTGGACGAATTTGAAAACAAGATCATGATAAAAGCCGATCAATAGCATTTTGGAGCATATCCTTTTAGCGAAATATATTTAGTCGTAATTCTTAAGACGATAAGTGGCACACGGTCACCTACTTAACAACTTGTTATAGATGATCCAGCCTTCGGTTATTTTGTGTCCATGGCCTTCATTACGCCTATCAAGAAGTTAATTGCTTTTCTCTGCATGCCGGTTTGAGATCGACAGATTTTGATAATAACAGCTCTGGTTGTCACTCAATAGAAGCCGTCACGTTACCAACGTCTTTTGGCAGCATGCTGTGTTGGGGATGATTAATTAAAGAATTTGAAAAACGGGTGATCAGCGAATAAGTTACTTCTCTCGCATTTTGTTGCATCACTAAAAACCTCGAATTTTCAAAAAAAACAAAAACAAGCGTGAACTAATGGGTCAATTTAGCATGAAGTTATATTGTAAATTGAACCTCCACTAAAACCTTATTTGGGGAGGAATTCTAAAAAGAACAAATGTGTTTTCTAGACATAATAAGGAGTAAATGTTTAAACGTTCAGC
>VCCN01005724.1:354461-364745 GCA_006491835.1 Architeuthis dux
CTAAACAACTAGCCACTTTCAAGGTATTTGACAATTCCACAATCTTATTGTTAACGGTGTATTCGGCTTAGCCATTGGTGTGTTGATATGACGTGGTGAGTGGTGGGCAAAGTAAATTCTTAGATGGGAAATACATTCAAAACTCCCTGGCCCTTGCCACCTATCAGACCAAAGTGCCATAAGACAACATATACATGCACATGCTTTTGGAAACCCTTATACGTGGGAGGCTCTTAGATAACACACATATATTGTACAGGATGAATTGTAATACAAGATTGATGATCTTGGAAGCCTTATTTATTAAAAAGAGGAATCCAACACTCAATAAATTTTGAAAGTGTCACTTTAAAAAAAGTTATGGTTTTAGAGGATTCAAAGGTAAGGGGGGTCTTTTCGATTGAAAGCACAACAAATCTTCCAGAAAATATGTTTTTAAATAGGTTCTTCGGCTTTGACAGAAGTTACGAATCTTAACTATATTAGAAACCGTCAGCCAAAAATGTCACCAAAACTGTCAACGTAAGTTTCTTCAGTTTTTAAGTTGAACTGGCTGGCTGGCTGGCTGGCTGGCTATGTATGTCTCACGCGTACAGTCCGCACCAATTGAGCTACTTGGCTGAAAATAGGTTTTCAGTCTAGTGTTATGCTAAATTGATCCGTTGATACGTTTGTGTCCGGCAGCATTCATACTTATTTTTTTTTTAAATTCAGACCCATTTACTTATACCAATACATTGCGAGAAAAATAACTTATTCATTGATCACCACTTTTTCCAATTTTTTAATTGATCACCCTCCAACACGGCCCGCTGCCAAAAAGACATTGGACACCGGGCGAATTTTCACATTTTTATAAATCATATAAAAAGAAAGACAATTGCATATGAATATCACTATCCTCCAAACAGTTTGAAGTGAATAATAGCCGGTTTCTATGCATTTTACCCATAAGCACTCACTACCCAGAAACAAAAATCGCGTTGTTATTACTACTACTACTACTACTTGGTAGGAGATGCAAGAGGACAAATGGTTAATAGCGCAGTCAATGGAATCGGAAACTGAGCCTGTTTACGTTCACTTAGCACTCATATCCTAAGGAAAGACATAAATCTATCTCTTCTCTCCTTAGCCATGGATAAAATAGCCGTGCAGACTGCGCTCCCTAGCATAACTCTAGATTCAAAACCTAAGGCAGTCCAACGTTGTCTTCAGCCTCATTCTGGCAACTCCAGCGTTGATACCGTATCGTGCCAAACAGTATTGGTGCGTGAAGAGCGGAGACTTGCTGCATGGGTAACTGCATCCACACGTGCACGCACAAGCCACATAGGCACACACGTGCACTAACGCACAGATGCCACATACACACATGCATACATATACCACATGTGTTTGTGGCGTGTATATATGTGTGTGTGTGTTTTGCATTTTCGATGAGACGTCGTTCGATCAAAGGTCGTGCCATGGGCCAAGTATTTTTCTTTTTACACCTTGGCTGAATTCTCTCGCTGTTGATTAAATAGAAATCAAATTAAATTGGTAGAAAAGAAACAAACAAGCCTGGGGGCGCTGGCCCCTCCTGGAAATCACTTGCGGTGAATTGTGCTAATTCTTACAACATAAACCATTTTTCCGACACATCTCTTGAAACTGCTTCACCTTCTTTCTTCATACACTCGGACATATGGCCAAAAACACGGCAGAAAAATGGCCAAAACGAATGTTTGCTTAAACAGTTTGGCATTTTCTGGCGTGTTTTTGGCCATTTTTAGTATCTTTTGGAAATGCAATCAGTGAAGAGTTGCCTCCCATAAATTAGGCGAGGATTGTTCTTGTTCTTTTTGTTACGTTCGAAAAACAAAGTAAACTCGCGCCTCCGACTGGAGTTTGAAAGTTCTTCACTTACAAAATAAGTGAAATCTTGCAAAGAACTGAAATGGCTTCTTTGGGCTGTTTATATTAATCCGTAACTCCAAAGCCAACGAATATAATATAGTTAGTTCTCTATGCCGACAGTATGAAATCAAATGATGGATAACTAATAAATGTCTTTATAATTATAATATTCTGTCGGATATAAAAATTCTCCATCGTTTAATTATTAGCTGAATTTTTATCTGAAAATTTTCACCGTATAATGTTCGATCTATGTGATTAATATTAACCGCTGATGGCAAAGTAGAGGATTATGTTGAAAAATAAGTATTTGTTGTGTAAAATAAATGCTCTATTTATGCATTCATTTATGTACTTACGCACGTACACGCACAATTACACACACACACATATATATATTATGACCACCTGTCTAATAAGATGTTGTTCCTTCATGCGCCTCCAAAACTGCTCTTACCCGATCAGGCATTGATTCTACACGACCTCAATGTTTTCTTCTGAGATCTGGTGTCAATATGTTAACAGCAAGTTCTTTAAGTTACGTGAAAGTTCTGCAAAGCGAACTTATTGGTCCAACACATCCCATATATGTTCAATGGGATTGATATCTGGGGAACTGAAGATTTATTCATGTTCCTGAAACTATTCCCATACAATTCGTGCTGTATGGCAAGGCACATTGTCCTACTGAAATATGCCGCTACCATCGTAGAAGACTGTTGCCATGATTCAGTGTTTCTTAGCAGAACATTACCCAACCAATTAAACTACCTTCCTCGGGCTTGTTATTTTACCACAATGTATCACTTCCCCAGTATAACGATGCGGACATACCCTACCGTCCACGATATTCAGAAGAAAGCGTGACTCTTCAGACCAAGCAAGCATCCTCCACGCTTGTGTGGCCATTGAAGATACTTTCAGCGATGGTCTTTGGTAAGCATGGGTACTCTGACTGGCCTGCGGCTACGCAGCTCAATACGCAACCTGGATCAATGTACTCTGTGTTATGAGGCATTCCTTCCGTCACCTTAAATAAAGCTATATGTAATTAGTGTCACAGTAGCCCTTCTATTAGAACGTATTTTATGGGGAAATCTTCTTTGTCTTCTCGCATTGTTAAGTTATTGCCGGTGGCTGTTGATATTCCCCTCCTCGGACTACTGCCGGTAGGTCCCCAGTATAACTGGACGTGAGCACCCCATAAGCTATGCCGTTTCAGAAATGCTTTGACCCTGTTTTTTGGCCATAACACTGTTGCCTTTACATCCTTATATCCTGCGGCATTCAACATATCCAAATGGATTACTTGAGGCCGGCTTACCTATTTATATACCTCTGACCCTGCGCCGTTGTTGCTAAAACTGTAACTATCATTCGTGCCACATGTCGATGATCATAATGTTTCGGCTCAACAGTATATATATATCATCGTCATCATCATTATCATCATCAGCGTCATCCTCCTCATCATCAGCCATCATAAGTCCATTGTCTTACCGGCCAGCTTTTCTATCCCGTCCCTCCATCTTGTGTCTGGTCTTTTCCTACTTCGTTTACTGTCCATTTTTGCTGCTTAATTAGTTGCATACTATCTTTCATTCTAGTCCTCTCTCTGATCCATGTTGATCTTTTTCTATCTCAGAGTTATCCCTAGCATTGCTCTTTCCATGACTCTCTGTGCTATTCTGAGTTGGTTTTCAGCTCGTTTTATTAATTTCCATGTTTCGCATGCGTAGGCCATGGCTGGTATTATGCAGCCGTTGTGTACGTTACGCTTTAGGCACACTGGCAAAGTGCTCTTCAGAATGTCTCTATTCAAACCATTACAACCTATCGTTATGCGTCGTTTTATTTCGCAGTCATGGTCTTTCTCTAGCTTTATTACCTGTCCTAGGTAGATGTATTTATAGATCTCTTCTAGAATCTCACCTTCTATTTTTCTTTATATATATATTTTTTCCGTATGGCGGTACTACTACTTTCCTGGGAGTTCTTCCCTATATATAATATGTTTATGGAATCCTGACAACAAATTTGTTTCACACTTCAGATGAGCAATGTTCTTAAAAGTCATATGTGATCTGCTTTTAAGAACATTGCTCACCTGAAGATTCACGAAGAAGTATGAAACAAATTTGTGGTTAGGATCCATCTGGAGAATCTAGTGCAGGAAAAGAATAGACCAGAGGAATGAGAGAGGCGACATGCTAGTCAATTCCTCGGAGAGATACGGATTAAAGATAACTAATACATTCTTTCAAAAACGAGATGGTCGTAAGTGCACTTGGAGAAGCCCACATGGTATAACAAAAAACGAAATTGACTGCATAATAGCTGACAGGATCGGTGACATTAAAGACGTTACCGTTATAAACGACGTAGATATAGGAAGCGACCTATAAGGATAGAGATAGAGAACATTAGTAATTTTAGAGTAGAGATAGAGAACATATTTTAGGCCTTATGGAATAGCGACAGGGATATAGAGGAAAAACGTTATAGTCTGGCAATATAATTAAGTTTATAACGGTAACGTCTTTAATGTCACCGATTAGTTTAAAACAAATATTTCCCTGTATTATTGCTTACATTGTATTTGCAGCAGAGATGATAGGCAATACAAATGTAAGCAATAATACAGGGAAATATTTGTTTTAAACTAATAAAAAAGAGCAGAGATATGGAGATAAAAACTAAAGAGGACGTAAACAAAAAAGCAGAACTTTGCAATTAATAAACAAAAGAAGAAAGAAGAAAAACATAAAAAGGGTAGTAGAGGCTATCAGGAAAGAGAAGAGTTTAAAACGCGCTCGAGCCGCAGCTCATACCGGCAAGCAATAGATGCTTGCACTAAAAGATAAAAATGACAAAATTATCAAAAGTAGGGTCAAGTTGTCAAAAGAATACTATGAAAATGTATACGGTTCAAAAATGGAAATACCACAAACTGATAAGCCGATAGATTCTAGTGATATCCCAGACATAACAGAAGACGAAATAGTGTTAGCATTACGAAAAATGAAACTCGGAAAAGTTCTAGGCGAGGACGGTATAACGACAGAACTTCTAGAAGATGCAGGTGAGATATTGCACAAAGGACTAGCACAGCTATTCACATAGTTCATAAGAGAAAGAAAGATCCGTAAAACCTTTTGTGTAGGAATGGTGATCTTACTCCACAATAAAGGAGATAACAGCGATCTCGGCAACTATTGTTACATTATTACCTAACATATATAAATTATTCACATAAAAACTCACAGATTAACCGGCACTCGAGATGAACTCAACCACGCGAGCAAGTTGGTTTTAGAAGCGGCTACTCAACAATAGATCACCTACATACAATACATCAACTAATCGAAAAGTCATTAGAATACAACAAACCACTTTGTTTGACTTTTGTAGATTATGAGAAAGCATTTTACTCAGTAGAACACACGACAGTCTTCAACTCAATGCGAGAACAAGGTGTTATGAGAATTATATAAAAACCATTCAAAACATATATGAAAATGGTATTGCAATAATTAGACTACATACACATTCAAACAAGATTAAGATAGTAAAAGGAGTATGGCAAGGGAGGAATACAATATCACCTAAACTATTTACAGCTTAAGAGCGAATGGGAATACTCCATCACTTAAGATTCGCCGATACGTATCGATGACGTCAGAAGCATCGGAAGAATTACAAAACATGTTGACAGGTCTAAATAGAGAAATTAAAAAGTAGGCTTAAAGATGAACAGAACAAAGACATGTTCAACGATAAAGTCCCCCAAAAGATCATACGGATATAGGGAGAAGCTCTAGAAGAGGTTGACGAATACATTTATGTAGGACAGGTAATAGAGTTAGAGAAAGACCATGAAAGCGAAATAAAACGACGCATAACGATAGGTTGGAAAGTATTCGGCAAGAATACAGACATATTGAAGAGCAACTTGCCAACGTGTTTAAAATGTAAAGTATACAATATAACAATCAAGGTTAAAACTGGATTAATCTGTATTTAGTATGCATTCTTTAAAAAGAGAAATGTATCAACTTTTAGCAGCTGAACAGGTTGGCACGTTATTGGCATAGATGTGTCTTCTGCGGGACGAGTATACTTTTTGATAAAGAGTTACCATTTTTATCTCTGGCTAACCGACTATCACCCCCGTTCCAATGTCATTAGGATTCTTTGCAGTTTATTTACTTTTTGGTCTTTCCTTTTTAAAATAAACAGACATTATATCGTTTTTTTCCCCTTTCTCTCATTTTTTTCCGGTTCCACAAATATAACAAGTTTAAAATGAAAGGTTTGTCACATTATAGATTGACTGAGTTTTGCTCCCAAATCCTAATTGGGTGAGGCAGATTGATTGGCGATAATCCTTTATCTAGAAAAGGGCTTTTTTTCCTGCCTTAAAATCAACATTCGACTTCTGGCGCCAGCAGGAAAAACGTATTTACCTCAATTACAACATCTAGAAATTTAATAAGCTTATCTCAATCTGCCACAAGGCAATTGCTATACTAGAACAGGGTTGCCATTTTGGCAACTCTGTGGCTAAATTTGAACAAATGAACTTTTTGCTTTGGCCATATTGAAATGTTTGGCCATTTCCTTCGAACATTTTATTTAAGAAAATAGAAAAAATATTCTTGTAAGTAATCTTTTGTGCTTTCCATCCATAAAACCTTCGTTTCCTCAGGAAGTTTGAAAAAAAGTTATTTTTTAAGGTTTTGCGGGGCGTTCTATTTACAATGTAATTGTAATGCTTAACTAGATCTTTACTTTCTGCCATTTCTACGGAAGAAAAAGTTGACTTTGATTTACTAATATTTTTAATAAGTTATTATTTTTGGTGTATCCTGCAGTATTGCCATGTTTTATGAACAGTTTTAGCATTTAGCAATTTTTCGTTATTGGCCAGACGATCTGGAAACCAGGCACTATTTTCTTGCTAACCATTACTCTAAGGCAAGCGCCCATATATATACATACACATATACCTACCATACCGATCGCCGTGGCCCTGTAGTAGAGTGCTCTCCTCCGGTTCCGTAGGCTGTGGTTCAATCTAACGCCGATTCATGCCAAAGACTTTTTTAAATGGTACTCAATGCCTCTCCGCTAAGCCCTTGGCATAAGGACTAGGATTGAGGAAGCTCTCTCCAAGTCTAAGGGTTTACAGCCGAATCACTCGAAACATTACCGAATCTAATCAATATCGAGCCTGGTCAGTAAATATAGATGGGTGACCTTTGGGAATACCATGTGCCGTAAGCAGAACGAAGCTTCAACAGACCTGGAAAGCCGGAAGTGGGTCTAACTAATAATTTCCCATGTATACCTAAACTTGCGACACTATATTAGGATAAGGATCATGTACAGAGCTTTCCCATGGCGATCCATGTTAATCCTTATAGGGAGATACTACTCTAAAGTGGTACGCAATGCCACGAGTGGTACCACCGTTTCAAATCGGGTATAACATCTACCAAAGAGGATGCTAAATGTGGACGTTAAATAACGCAAGCCATAGGGATATAGGGTGGAAGCAACCCCCTTCCCCGAACCCTTTGGCTGGACTGGCTGCGTTATTAAAACGACAAGATACAGTATCGCCCATAAATGCGTACACCCCTTCTAAACAAAAACATAGCAGGATTTTACTATTTCAAATGGAACATTACACAATCAAAGCGGATATTATCATGTATTATTTATGGCTATACTATTGATTTTTAAAAAAAATCATTTCGTAGGGATGTATTCACTTTTGGACGACAACATATTCATATTTTTGGCAACAGAGTTTCGGTGCTGTCGAATTTGGTCATACATAATACCTGCTAATATCCGTTTTGATTGTGTAATGTTCCATTAGAAATAATAACATCCTGCAATGGTTTGTTTTGTTTTTTAACTCTTTATTGTTTTGCAATCAACATAGTTACGGCCAAATCGCGTTGGATACACCGGTTTTCGTACGATCACCGAAGTTAAGCAACGTCGAGCCTGGTCATTACCTAGATGGGCGATCGTCTGGGAATACCAAATGCCGTAAGTAACTGGGGATTATATAGAGTGCCTCCAATGGCGATCCCATTAATCCTCCTAAGGATTACACTACGGCCAATAAGTTCATCGCTTCCTCTCCCCCTTGATCCCTTTGATTGACCTGGCTGCGATCAACACGAACTGAATGACCGACCGTACTGTACTGCTTACAAGAGTTAGGAATAATTAAGAAGCTAAGTTTCCTCTCCGTAGACAACATTTCTTCATACATTCTTCTGTTCATTATCACAGTTTCGTTTTCCGTATCTGCTTCTTTTATTCATTTCTTATTACTGGGAACCAGGCATATTGATGGTCTTTGTGGAGGGGGGGGTGCTTTGGTTTGCGTTATTGAGCGTAGTGTAGAGATCGGTCTCCTTCTTAGTATAATGTCGTCTGTTATTTAGTGACTTTGTTCGATTCGTTGTTCTTTCTGTTTTAGCTGTGGTTAGCTTGAACGCGTTTGGTTCATAACTGTAGCGTGTTAAGAAAAGAGACGGAACAAGACACGTGTTGATAGGGCTATTGCCTGTGTAGAAACGTGGAGCCTTCCCAGCTCCCACTTCCGGGCTCCCGTTACCGGTCACGGAAACGGGGGCCGTTGGGTAAACTCTCGGTGTGTTTATTTATATTAAAAACATACACGTATAAACAAATAGATACATACATATAGAATGATTTATACATACATATATATACGTTAATACATGAGCATTACACTTAGGAAGATAAACAGAATGGCCACGGGAGGCTATCTGCATGATCTTCAGCTGCTTATGGCGCCTGGTATTCCTAGACGGTCACCCATCTAGGTACTGACCTGGGACAACGTTGCTTAACTTCGGTGAGTGTACGAGAACCGGTTTGTCCAATGCGACTTGGTTGTAACACCCCTTAACTGCTGGCCTTATTACAATCTTTGTTGTCTCTTTGCAGAATTAAAAGAATACATCTAGCAAAGAATCGATCTAGGTTGGCAATCCTTTGGCAGAAAAGGTTCGATCTTCAAGAACAAGCAGATACCATTGGTCTTGAAAAGAAGTGTCTACCACCTGCGTATCCTGCCAATTGTCGCCAACGACAAATTGGCTCTCAAACTAAGGACCATGCAACAAAAGAACTCACATGGAAAGATCACAAAACAGCACAATATATTAGAGAAAGAATAGGTGTCAGGGATATTCTAGATGCCATTAGAATGCTCGAACGGCAATGGACAGGTAGTATGTTGCAAGGATGCCAAACAACTGCTAGACAACGCAACTCAAACATGGATCCCCCAAGATCATGGGGAAAATTGTGGCTGGCAAAATATAAGATTGCATGATGATCTGGACATGCTTTTGCACCGTGACGCCTAAAAGCGAAAAGAAATAGCAAACCATGAGAAAGGCCTATATCCAACAACGGACTTTAAATGGATGATGATGATGATGATGATGATGATGATGATGATGATGATGATGATCATCATCATCATCATCATCATCATCATCATCATCATCATCATCATCTCTTCACAGCTGATATTTGGTTGTGGTGGTGTTATTCATCCGCCTGATGTTTTGGCTGTCTTGAGGCTACTTCCTCTACTTAGGTTATTTAATCCAAATAAGCTGTTCGATGGTTGTTAATTTCGAACCCAAGACTTTTTTTGTCCAAATAAAGTCTGGAACGTTACTGACTCTTCTGAAAATTATAGACAATATATATATGTATCATCGTCGAGGGTATCGCTGGTTAGATACACACGGGCAATTGTCAGCAAGACACACTTCTGGCTTGCCTGGCCAATTGAATCTTCGTTCTGCTTATGGCACCTGGTATTTCCCAATGGTCACCCATCTAAGTAGTGACCAGGCTCGACGTTGCTTGACTTCGGCTATCTTACGAGAACCGGTGTATCCAACCTGATTTGGCCGTAACCCCTTAGCCTCGGGGAGAGGTTCCACAATCCTAGTCATTGTGCTTAACGGAGAGGCATTGAATACCATTTTCTTAAAAAGTATTTGGTATTACTCGGTGGTGGCAAGCTCTCTACCACTGGGCCACGGTGATCAGTCTTATAGAAAATGTCTCGAAATAATTGGCACCAACTCGCGAGGTGAAATGTCCAACCAATTCACTCGAGCATCGTTGATCCGTCTCACAGAAACATCATCTCACTGCACTTCAAGGAGAAGAGTAGAATATTCCCAGGTGTCTGCAGATAATGAAGCAGTCAGAATATTTCCAGTTGACCAAGTGACTGCAATAAGAACAAGACTGACTGCTGCAGGGTCTCCAACTTCTATTCCGACTGAAGATGATTACTGCAACGTT
>VCCN01005724.1:504286-515974 GCA_006491835.1 Architeuthis dux
TTTGCTTTAACTCAACGCTATCTATAGCGTTTTGTTTCCCTTAATAACGTTAGTTTGAAAAATAAATGCAGCGGTTTTTTTACTGTTTTTCAAAAATAACATTCTTCAAAAAGATCAATAGTTTAAAAGTTTGTTCACTAAGTAATTTTCCCCTGAAGATGCCAAGTCGGGCGAAACCTGTTGGGAGAAAAGATAAAAATAAAACTTGATAAATAAACACTCCGTTTTCAAGACATATCATCCCAATCCCTACTATTTAAAACACATCATATACACTTAATTTAATTATTAATAACTAAACCCACCGGCAACCAGACATGGACTATATAGAACAGACAATTTATTTTATCTCCATCACATTTTCTTACATACATATATATGTATATGCATACATTTAGATATATATGTGCTGGTGTATTTATGCACACACACAGATATTTGTGTGTGAGTGTGCCCATGTCAGTATGTGTGTATGTGTGTGTGTGTGTGTCTGACAGTATGTGTATGTGTGTGTATATGTATGAGTTGGTTTAAAGATATATTTTTAAGATATATATGTACTTGTGTATTTATACACACACATATGTGTGTGTCACTGTGTATGTTTGCGTAACCATGTATGTGTATATGTATAGGTCTGTGTGTGTGTGTGTGCGCGCGCGCGCGCACGCGTATATGTGTGTGTATGTATGAGTATGTTTACCTGGTTCACCATTTATTAGAGATATAATATGTATGTGCCTGAGTGTGCATGACAGTGCATGTGTATGTTTATAGACATGCCAGTGCGCGCGAGCGTGTGTGTGTATGTGTGTTTATGTATGTATGTGTGTGCGTGACATTGTATGTGTATGTGTATAGATTCTTCCAGTGTGTGAGTGCCTGTTTGCGCATGTGTATGTATGAGCATGTTTAAATAACTACCATTTATTCGAGATAGAATATTGTGTGTGTGTGTGCATAAGAGTGTATGTATATACGTCTGCCAATGTGCATGTGGGAAAGAGAGAGAGAGGGTTTGTGTGTGTGCGTATGTGTTTGCGTGTGTGTGTGTGTGTGTGTGTGTAAGTATGAGCATTTTTAACTGACCGTTTATTAAAGATAGAAGCGATATGATATCGTCCTCTAAGATCAACAACCATTCCGGAATGGAAGACCCGAATCTCGTGTTTCTAATCTTCCATCTTCTTCCTTCCGGTTGACTGGAGACAGCAGGCTATGAAGAATAAAAATAAAAGGAAGAACAACTTGACCAACAGGAAACAAAGGGATAAAAATAAATACAATCCTTTAATAACAAAGGGAAGTCAAATGTATGTCAATTAGACGAATATAGCTCGTTGTAAAGAACCATAAATAACAAGCCTGACAGTCAGACCATAGATACGCTAGTTCTTTTCTTGTGTGAAGATCTAGCAAGGGCAGTGTTACCAACTTTAAATAAAAGTAATACTTATTTTATTAAAAAAAGCATCTAAATAACAATTTCTGACACCTAGACGCAACCAAAAACATTTAGATTTAGATGAAAAACATCTAAATTGGCAACACTGGGCAAGGGACGTAACTCGGCAACATCTAAAGGATAAAAATGGATACAATCCTGTACTAACAAAGGGAAGTCAATGTATATCAATTAGACAAATATACCTCATTGCACTCTCTGTATATACTTTAAACGTCATTAAAGATGTGAAAACGAACCACATAGCAACAGTCGGTGCGTCGCGTACCACTCTTTGAGTAGCACTACTCTTAGGTTACACACACATGTGTAGCATAGCTTCTTTATTACATGCTTTGTATTTCTGTCTCAATCAATTCAACTCTTTCAATTCTCCTCCCCCCTCTCTCTCTCTCTCTCTCTCTCTCTCCTCATCTTGTCCTTCTCTCTTCTTTAGTTAGAAACCATCGGCCAAAACTGTCAACATAGGTTTCTTCAGTTTTTAAGTGGGTCTGGCTGACTGAGTGGTCATCTATCTAAGAATGTGTCACGCGTAGAGGCCGCACCAAATGGAGCTAGAGGGCTGAAAATCTAAACATGTATCCCTTATTATGTCTAGAAAACAAAACGGCCTTCTTGTTCTATTTCTCTGTGTCATTCAATTCAACGCTTGCAATCTCCCTCTTTGTCCCTTTCTCTCCTTGCCTTTTCTTCCTCTTCTTGACTTTGGACATTGTTTTATCCAACACGTTATTATTTTCCATCCCCACCCCACCCACACACACACACACACCTTCCTGGCATGATGATCACTTTTCATGCAAAAACGGCTTCCAGTTCGGCAACTCAAAACAACAGGAGGTTACTTAGTTTGTGTCCGGTAGTGTTTTTTTTTTTTGAAGATTCAAACTTGTTAGTGATCCTATAACAGGCGAGAGAAGTAACCTATTTGTTGATCCCCCTTTTTCCAATTTTTTAATTCATCACCCCCAACATGACATGCTGCCAATAGACTGATGGTTTCTATTGAGTGACTAACCAGACCGGTTATATGTCACTTTCGACATTACTTTATAACGGCTTCCAACGGTTTTCTAAAACGTTTTAAAATCAATATTTCAAAGGAAACTCATCCAATGGCACTTTCATGTACAAAGCTTATATTCTAAATACCAGTAATAGATATCCAGGCTGCATTCTAAATGTCCCACTTGAAAGGTAAATCATTGAAAGCAAAGGTTAAGCTATACATGGAATTAGATTACTTGCTTTTTACCTCCCCAGTGAAGTTGGGCGCGGTATATAAGTTCAATCACGTGTCTCTGTTTGTTCACACAATACCTCCAAATGTGCTCAATGATTAGAATTGATAACGATACGATATACATCTAACTACAATTGAAGACATCTCTCTCTCTCACTCTGTCTCTCTCCCTCTCTCTATCTATCTATCTATCTATCTCTCGCTCTCTCTCTCCCCGTGTGTATGCAAGGCAGTGCAATGTTGAGTTTGAAGTTGTTTGGGCCAGCGGTTCTCGGGAAATTTAATAAAAAAATAAATAAGATAATTAAAGATTATACATCTTTCTTCAGTTTCTATGAATTATCTCCCTTGACTTCCGTTCTTCAGAATCATCTAAATTGAGATATAAATTATATAGATTGGCAACACTGAAGAGAAGTAACCGCAATACTTCGAAGCCGTAGTTTTGTACGACGGAAGGAAAATTATTTTACGTGACAATTATGGCAGCCTGATCCACTCACCATAAAGTCCGGCCTCTTCCAAACCTTTTGAACGGACACTGCCTTAATTATTATAATAAGACTAATAATAGTCTTTAGATGTATGCATTAAATATGCTTCGGAGAAAGGGTCGAAAATAATGTTGATACACACTAATATGTGTCACTTTCGACGTTATTTTATACACCAGGTTTTTATTTTCCTTTTTTCTCACATATTCCTGACATTATAATCACTTTTCATGCAAAAACGGCTTCCAACTCGTCAACACGAAAAAAAAACATTTTAAAATCAATATTTCAAAGGAAATTGATCCAACATCCTTTCTATTTACAAAGATTTTATTCCCAATACCAGTAATAGATATCCCCGCTAGATTTTAAATTTACCGGAAACTCTTACTTGAAAGGTAAATCCCCGAAAGCAAGGCGTAACCCAAGTAGCAATTATTGTTGCAAATCTACATACAGTGTTGCCAAGTATAGTTTGTTATTTTATTGACTAAATTGGAAAAAGATCAGCCAGGTCTAGCCGGAAAATGGCTAATTTGGCAACCATGCCTCCATATCTACATGGAATTAGCTCCCCTGCTTTTTACCTTTACCAATGAAGTTGGAAGTAGTATAAATGGTGTCCCATAAGTAACGCCCAATTTGTCCCAAAATTAACGCCAGTTCTATCTAACGGAAACAACTATTTAGTAGTTGCTTTTAATAGTAATTTAATAATAATTTAATAGTTGCTTTCCTTAGAACTGGCATTAATTTGGGGACAAATCGGGAGTTATTTCTGAGATACCCTGTTTGTAGTCACTCATGTCTGTCTGTCTTGAAAAGATGTATTGCAATGCAATTTTGTTGAAAGGTAGGGAATAGGGCAATGAAGAATTACCGAAATTTTGGGATGGATCCAGAAATTATTTTTCTATTGCAGCAGAAAAAAGTCAATGGAAAGAGGCCAGTTAATTAAAAAAAAAAGGCCAGCTTTACTTTCAAGGGAGGTAACTCAATATTTGTACATTTGAAGTTTTCTAACTTGTGATACATTTATGTTACCTGAAATTTTTTTTAGAATGAATTTCGAAAGTGGTATATGTATTCACTCATGTCTGCTTGTTCGTCAAAAATCTCCAAAATCTCTCAATAAATTTCAATGACATTTTCGGAAGGGTTTGCCATTGTCTAAGGAAGAATTGATCACATTTGGGAGCAGATCTAGGAATTCTTTCCAAAGATTTTTTTTTTTCATATATTTATATGCATTCACTCATATATGTCCAAACAATATCTCCAAAGGTTCTGAATGAATTGCAATGAAATTGGTTAGCTTTCCCGGCAGACCCAGGAATTATTTCGATTACGATATATTTCTTCATTTATTTAATATATTTATTTAGTCACTCAAGTTTGTCCACAAAATAGCTGTAAAGGTTCAGAATTCCAATGGGATTTTGTGGAAGGTTTGGGCTATGGGCTACGGGAGAATTGATTGGATATGGGAGCAGAGCCATATGTTTTAATATATTAAGAAGAGGGAAACAATAGTTGGACATATTGAAGATCAAAGCACGATTACCTCCCCTACATCCTAGCTATATATGCACTCATTTCCATTCAGTTTTTAGTCAGTGTATGGCGTTGGCAGAAGTATGAGCTCTATGAGTGATGTATACTTAGCTTTATTGTTCTTTACAGTACACCCGGGTATTTTATCAGGCAGAGAATAATGAAACATATTTTCACTTTAGTCGTTATGAAGAACTAGTAAAATACCCGTTGCTTTGCTAACTGCATACCAATCTGGGGAAAAAACTAATGGGCGTAGCCTGAAGTGACCATCCTTGGCACTTAACCAAATATCCCAAATGTTCTACTTAATTGTATACATCGGTTTCCTTTGGCGTGAAAGAAAACAAAGGAATAAATAAACCAACACATAAATAAAAACACATCGGTAACTATTATATGTGTTTTGATATAAAAGAACAACATTTAACAAGAAAAAACGAGGCAACTGTGTTGATTTGGTCCAATTTGTCAGGGTTTCTTTTCTTTACGAAGTTGACAGCTAATACTTTGCTCTGTTTTCATTGTTAACTGCTGCTATACTAACTTAGCTACGAGAACTTACTTGGCTTGCAGAAGTCCAAATCAAACTTATAAACCTCTCTATACACCGATATCCCCTATGCCGTGTTTGTTTTGTTTTATGGACTGCTAGTATCGGTAGAGTATTTATTTTACCATTTATTCTTTATTAGATGAAATATTATAAGATGAAGGTAAATTGTAATAAAAAAACTAATAAAAAAAATAATAAACATGTATATGCTTAGTTGATTTGGCCAAATTGTCAGCATTCTTTTTCTTATGATGTTACTCGCCTGAAGACGAGAGCATCTGTCATCCCCAAATTGTCAACTATAATTATTTGTTCTGCTTTCGCTGTTAACTGTCGAAAAACGTCGTCCGTTGTGTATAAATTAATCCAGCTGTCAAAGACGATAACCATTGGATTTCAAAGTGTCTTGAAAGTTAAAGCAAAATAGCTTTGTTTTTATATTCACCAATTAGTGTACCTGTGCTGTCAAAAATGACTGCATATGTGAAATATATGGATACACATTGACTTTTATACAGGGTGTCCCGTAATTATCTGGTTGTACGGGTGGTAACCTTGTATTGACTAGGCTCGATGTATCAGAAATTGAACGTGGCTATTACTCTTAGGCGCTTAATTACTCCCCTTACAACGTGTACAGAAAGGAAATAATTACGGGACACGCTATATATGTGCATAATGGATAGATTACGCAGGGGACACAACTTCCGTATATTATTATTAAGTAAGTTACACCCCTTTAGTAACAATGTTTATTCAATTGATTTAGGATGGTATAGATAAACAATAAACATGCAAATACACGTAGAATTTTATTATAGATTTTCGCTCTTCTCTTTCACATTTTCTTTTCTCTTTCTGATCTTCAGACGGTTCTCTTTGTAAAGACTAATTTAATCGAATTGTCTCACCTGATAAAAAAAGTATTGATATGTTACTTGCCAATGTTACAATTATTTAAAATCGCCCCTATTTCTAAAAAACAGATGGTTATTTTAGGGACACCCTGTAGTAGCTTTATTCTTGGCACGGCAGTATATGTTATTAAGTGAACAATTGCATCCGGTTGTTGGCGTACAAAGAGGCAGTCATTCGGTTGAGTTGGCTTATGAATAATGATGTTATGTTACGTCTAAAAGAAAACTAACTGAGGCCTTCCGTGCTGAGGCCTGTGCTGGGCAAAATGGCTCAAAGGAGAGGAAGCTGTGCCAGATAAATTTAAATACACGTTCTTTGTAAATAAAAGCAATTCTCTGAGGAAAATGTTTCCGTAACATTTTTACATTTCGGTCGATAAAGATGAATGCAGCCCGAATGAATGATAGGTTCTTTTTCAGAAAAACCTTCCGGGTTTTCTATTGTTAACGCACAGTCGAGCTTTTATGTTTCTCTAAAATGGAGACGTTGTTTTCATGCAATACTTTAGAATGTAGACCCTTTTTGGGGGGATGTGCGAGCATCTCTAGTAGCAACGCCCGTCACTGACTGGCTGACAGGCTGACATAATGAAACACTCCCACCATCTCTCGTTTCTACCTCATTCTAATAATGCCAGAAAGTGCAAGGGAGATAATTCGTGCATCTATGGTATGACTTTCAGGCTTGTTTCTGCTGGAAAAAGAAACTTTAATTTATTTTATTTGTGTTTGGGGATTAGCTATCTCACTTCCTTTATGTACCATGTACCTTCGGAACGTGGGCGATCATGGTTCTTCACAATTTCCTTTCTTTTGTTGCTTTCAGCACGTCTTGCTCCTTCATGACATCTCTTTTTCTTTCTGATGCTCGTTCTGCCATCCATTTGCTCAAACCTTTCAAGTAGGTTACCCGCTGCCCACCTCTGTTTTTCTCGCTTCCGATACGCCCTGTGAGTGTTAAGTTGTCCAAGCCTTCCTTCCTCATTGTGTGTCCCCACAATACCATCTGTCTCTTTCTGTTAGCAACAGTTCCCTTGCAGTTCTTGCTCTCCTTAAAACTTCCTCATTTGGCATACGCCCTGTGCATGATAATCACAACATTCGTTGGTAAAACCACATCTCGTTGCTTCAAGTCTTTTCTTCATGCGTGACGAAATCGTTTAGCATTCGCTGCCATATATGAGATTAGACATCACATAGCAGTCCAGCACTCTTTTCTTCGTTTCCAATGTTACAAGAATTCTTGGCGATTCCTTTAGACCAGATATTGACAAACAAGGGGATGTATTTCAAAACCCTTCGTTCACATCACGTCACTCAAAGCCGTTATTACATTAACACTAAATCATCTGACCCAAGCTAACTGACTCTGCTTCTACCTCTCCTTATGTTCCATGTCCTTTCAGGGCGAGGGCAATCATGACTCTCCACACTTTCCTTTCTTTTGTCTCTTTCAGCAATTCTTGCTCATTTACGATCCCTTTTTCTTTCTGGTACTAGACATTACATAGCAGTCCAACACTCTTTTATTTCAACTGTGGAGCGACGAAATCAGTTAACCAAAACAATATTCAGCATTGAGAATATCCATTGCTGGTTCAATCGCCTTCGTCAGCTGCCAGAATTTGTGGTCACGGTATTTTCGTTGATTATCTCCGGTAACACTTATACATCCATCCATCGCTGCATAATCTAATGTGAAGGTTTCAATGTGTCCCCCCAAATAGTGGAGAAACACTCTAATCCGCATGAAATGCAATTGCCCAACAAAACGGTAGTACATAATCTGCTAAAATACGACAACTATCAAGAAAAACAGAACGAACAGAAAGCTATATTCAGGAATTATGATGGTTCGTAGATCGACATTGCTCTCTGCTGCACTGTTAATTCTTCGCTTAGGCTGTAACGGTCATATATATGATAGCTGCTCGTATGCTAATTCTTGAGTAGCTTTGAAAAGTATTGAACATTGATACTTACACCGATTACCGTGGTCCAAAGGTGGAGTGCTCACCGCCGAGTCATACCAAAAACTTAAACAGATGGAAATCAATGCCTCTCCGCCAAGCACTCAGCACTCAGCACTCTCCCTGAGGCTAAGGGATTACAGCCAAATCAGGTTGGATACACCGGTTCTTGTAAGATCACCAGTTAAACAACGTCGAGCCTGGTCAGTACCTAGATGGGTGACCGTCTGGGAATACCCGATGCTGTAAACACAACAAAGCTTTGACAGGCCTGGCAAGCTGGAAGTGGGTCTTACTGACAATTGCCCGTTTGAACCTAAATCTGCGACCCCTACGATGAGAGTATACGCAGAGAACGATATTATATACATACATAACATACATACATACATACATACATTGATACTTACTATAATAGAAGCCTAGCAGGTTATGTAGGCTGCCAATTATAGATTTTACTTCGTTGGTGTTTCTGTCATCACAAATATAAAATCGGCGTAAATACAGACAAGCAATAAAATATAAATGTTACAGTAAGATTGTGAAACTAGTGATTTCATGAAATCCCTGGGAATTTTGTAAAATCCCTGAACATTTCAGTAATTTCATGAAATCCCTAGTTTCACAACCAGTGTAGTAGTGGTTAACTAGTTTGTGATGCTGACCATTACTACTGTAATGACTTTGGTCCTCAGTGAGTGCCCTACTACCGGCTAACCCTAAGCTAAACTTAGTAAATATCAAGTATATTCTGCTTCAGTATGTGTAATGTATATACAACTAAGTTTGACACAGAGTCACAGGCTTGTGTCAAACTAAGCTGTATATTTATATTTTGGGATTTCATTAAATCATCAGTTTCACAATCCCGGTCGGGATTGTGACAGATCCTGACGGGATCGTGACACATAGGGAAAGTTTAATAAATCAGAAATCTATAAACGCTCTGAATTGTTCCAATTAGCAAATAGGTCTCTTTTTTTCTGACGATTTAAATCTTTTAAATGTCATGCATATCTTTGTGTCTAATATTTTTCAACCAATTAACTTTTTGTAAAAACATTTCAATAATCAACCGTTTATGGATAAATGTATTAAACATATTCTCGCCGTCCACACATTTTAATTTAATTAACATCAATATTCCAAGCCAATTAATTAGCCATTTAATTAGCTGTCAATTACATGAAATATACACTTGGCGTGAATTAAAAATACAGTAATAAATATAAAGCCTTTTGTAAACAGATGTAAAGTGGACAGATGTAAACGTGACAGATGTAAACGTGACAGATGTTCAAGGGAAATTTTAATAAATGAGAAATGTATAAAAGGTCTGAATTGTTGCTTGATTAGCAAAAGCGACAGAAAAATTAAGATGAAGGTAAATAGTACTCAACAATCTAACTATATAAATACCATTGTCATATTTTTGTGCAGATGTCTGTTTGTCTGTCACGCTATTACAAACCGTTATATGAAATTAAGAAAGACTACCGCGACAGCGATTCGATCGCCTGACGTAGACTTAATACATACATACATATGAGCCAACGCTACAGATAGAATACATCAGGATTTCAAGCCTGAAGTATTGCCAGTTAGTTTGATAACGAATGGGGGAGCGGATATCAAAGCTACGACTTTCACTAGACAGACAGCCTAATTTTTTTTTTAAACGGAAATGTCACCGGACAAGCAACTTACGGGTGGATTGAAAAAGTATACAAGGGGGTACAATTACAAAATATTTATTAATATTTAATTTCAGTAATTTAATATTCAATATGTATTACTGTACTCGAGTACAATGCGACCTCGAATATAATGTGACCCCACTGTTTGTAGCTAAAAATCATAATTGACAGTAATATAGTGCATCCTCTTATTTCTGCAAATTTAAAAACACATAAAACACAAAAACTAAAAACCTAAAACACAAACATAAGAACCCAGATCCATTTTTACTTGAAGGAATATGATGTTGGATTCTGGGAAAGCAAATTGACGAGATGTTTAGTAGATGTCACTTAATACACTTTATGAGTTAAAATCAAGGATAAAATATAATATTTTATAAGATGTAATTAAATTGTATGTGACACCGGTATCACGGTGGGTCCTTATGGGTAAAACTAACATAGTTCCTGCTTTTGCTCAGTAACTTTTGGTTTGAATTTACCTAAAGATCCAAATTCTGTATATTTGTTGGTTCGTTACCATAATACAGCAAAGATGTTACCCGTTTGACGAGTTCTACACTAGTTAATAATACTGATTTGTAATACTTCATCTATTAACCCACGAGAACCCAGGTGTTTTTAGACAAGGAAATATGCAATGTATAGCATTTTAAACATTTAAATCGTCTGAGGGAAAAGAGACCCAGCTACTAATTGGATGACAAATCAGAGCTTTTATAGATTTCTGATTTATTAAACCTTCTCCGTGAATATCTGTCACGATTCTGGGTGACTTTTGTTTGCATGGGGTGGAGGGTATATTTTATTTCTAGTCTGGATTAACTCCAGGTGTTTATTTGTTCGTATGTAATGACAGAAACACGAAAGCTATATAATTGACAGCTAATTAAATGGCTAATTAACTTGCCTGAAATATCGATGTTGCTTAAAATAAAATGTGTGGATGGTGAGAATATTTTCAATATAATTAAACTAAAATGGTTGTAACTTTGTCCCATGTGTTTAATTAGTTTCAGTTTGAATTTGGAAGGATAACATCCTTTTTTAAAACGGCATAACAAGTATTGATGAAAAGAAAGAGAACAAGAAAGTCAAAGAAGGAGACGAAGAAGAAGAAGGAGACGAAGAAAAAGAAGGAGACGAAGAAGAAGGAGACGAAGAAAAAGAAGGAGACGAAGAAGAAGAAGAAGGAGACGAAGAAGAAGTGTAGACGAGGGACGAAAGCAGTCTTAATTGTAGCAAGAAAAGAAAAGAAATTGTTTAATGGCGATAATATTTTCAATGAACTTATTCATAAACGACTGTAAACTCGTCAGAACTTTTATTTCACACTTGAAAACATCTTTCATTATTTGCTTCAGTAATGTTTCAATGAATCGTGGCTACATGTTCCTAATGATGAACTGGTGTCGATAAGATCTACGGTGTACATAATTCAGCCTTCTTGAACAGTAGCTTCGGGAAAGTAAAAATACCGTGATAGCCTTTCGTAAGCCGAAATGGCGTAAAACAAAGAAGCAATTATCAGAACCGGAAATAGTTAGGATAGTATGTCAGGCTGAGTCATCGAAGGTCGTGGTGTTGGAGAGTATTGGAGTCTGGGGTGTAGAAAAGAGAGGATGAGGGTTCACGCTACATCTATAATGGCTCGCTGCAAAACAAACGCTATTTTCGCTTTTGGCTTTTTTTCGAAAAAGAAAAAGAAAATGGCGTAAAGCGAATTTTCGAAAAGCGGGGACTACACGTATTTGAATTCTATTAGATGATTTTGTTTAGAAAAGAAACT
>VCCN01005724.1:775946-790097 GCA_006491835.1 Architeuthis dux
TAAACAAACATTGTCTATTTGGCACCTTCTTGCTCAAAAATCCAGGGTCTGCTCCTGAGACTTTGTGAGAAGCTATATCATAAGCTGTTTGCATTTCGAGCTAAAACAATGCTTTTTGAACAGATCATCGATAACTAACGTACTTTCGAAAGGTGGAAACTACGAAACACTCGCCCAAACAGAATCTCACATTCACTAAGAACGACTCATGGAAGCAGAAAAGTATTTTGTCACTACAATGTTTATGGCCTTCTCCCCCCATGACACGGATTTGTTCTGATGTTGCAAATTGTCTTCTACATTAGATTCATTCTTATTGTCTAGTTAGATACAACCATAACCACATTTTGTTCTTCGATTAATTCTTTTACCTATACTCATATTTTCCAGCGAATGTTTCCTACGATAATCTGTCTGTGAAGGGTTTTTGCATCTTTTCAGTTCTTTTCCGTCTGTTATTTTTTGTTCCAAAAATAATCACCAACTTGCAATTCCTCATTACATTCCAATTTCAATGAAGCCTTCTAATATTTTGTTTCGTGGTTTCTCCTTCTGCCCGCGATCTCTTCATCTAATCAGTTATAATAAGTACTAGCTAAAGTACGCGTCTACGTCGGGTAAGATATTTAAGGAGTAAATAAAAAAAAGGACTAAAGCTCTCAGTCTTGTAAAAAGGTTCCCCTTCATTTTTTATCCTTTAACGAGAGGAAACGTCTCCCTTCACTTTTGACCTCTGAGGGGAAAACAGTTTTTATTTTGAAGCTTGAACACTGCATAATGATTCTGGTACATATTACAAAGAATCTTTTTATTTTGAAGCTTGGACACTGGATAATGATTCTGGTACATATTACAAAGAATCTTTTTATTTTGAAGCTTGAACACTGCATAATGATTCTGGTACATATTACAAAGAATCTTAAATACGTCATTTCGTTTTTTTACCAAGTTTCACCCGCGATATTTTCACGGCTAGGATGCTCATTTTACTCTTGTTTTGAAGCTTTGATACTTTTGATGTTTTAAGCAAAACATGGGAGCATTTCTTTTTCTTGTTTGTTGAAAAAAAACGAAAACTCTCACTGCACATATTGTAACTTTGTAACTTTGTAGTGACAAAATACTTTGTGTTTAAAATTCATTGTAATATCCATCAGAATCATAATGCAGAGTGTTCAAGCTTCAAAATCCTTTTTAAAAACTGAGCATTGTAGCACTAAAAATAACGAAAATATAGCGAGAAGTTCGTCAAATTCTTATCACGATTTTCGACTTTTTAAAAATTGCGGATTGGGAACTTATCACGCCAGCCAATCACAACACTCCTAGTATCTCGCTGACTGAACAGAATGTACGCGCTGCTACTATACTCTGCAATGACTCGCATGACTGTCTGCCCATCGATAAGGGGCATTTGAGAACTTCTTTTCGTGCGACCATAAACCCTATATCTGCTTCGATTTTGAAGGGGAAGGATTGAAATAGTGTTATCCAACATAAAAGAATTTTCGCAAGGGATGGCGCGTTGGGCACTTATCATGCGCGCCCACTCATATGTATATTGAACGGAAAGTAAGATTCCACTTTAGCATTATAGTTACATTGTATTGTAAATAGAACCCCTCCCCATCTAAAACTCTCGAAATGTTTTACTTTAAAACATTCCCCTAGGTGCATTGAATATGTATGGCAAATTTGTTTGGGCTGCGCCCATGTTTAAGTTGTTTCTATAGCATGATAGACGAACATACACTTCCTCTCGCTTATATACACAGATTTGAGAAAAAATAATTTTTATGGTATATATTTCCGATTAATCATCAATGCTAAAACTCTAATCAGGTAAATGTTCCCGCGTCTGTTTATTTTTATATATATATATATATATTCTGTCAATTTTACCCTACTTACTTGCATGCCATATTAGCTGAATTAGGAGTGAACTTTTATGAAATTCTGTGTTTATCTATTTAAGTGTGACTCATAAAAGCTCGAGGTATCTTTCCCGGGAGTATAAACGACTAATGGCTTCTGCTCCCGATTATTGTACTTGAAACCGGATCCTCGATATAAAAAACGCCAATACAAATACGCTCCTTTTATCACCAGGCATTGTGTTCAATTGCATTGTGTCTCCTCATTAATGTGTGTCTTCAAATGAAGGTCATTTGGGAAATTGACAAGTGATGTCTACTTCCGGGAACAAATCGTTCAAATAAGCACTCTATGTTAATGGGATAAAAGGATATCATTAAAAATTGATATCTACATGGTGTTTCAAAAACGATGCAAGGGAGAGGACAGAAAAGAAAGTCAGTTAGTTTAATAAGGGGATAGAAAAGGAAAGGGGAGCAAAGAAAGTTAAGTAGTTTACTGAAGTGGTAGGAAGATTTCCATATATGAAATAAATCCATGTTTGTATAACATTTAGACAAAAACACGGATGGAGAACGATGATTGGAATGGATATAATGAGAAGATACAGATAAAGGATGAGAGAAGAGCAGAGACATGAGATATGTATACATACAGGGTGTTTCAAAACGGATGCAAACGTCTTTTAGACAACTTGTATTCAAACCATTTTAAATCTAAAAAAATAGTTTTTAAAGATACAAATTTAAAAAGGATTACAATAGATGTTGAAAGTGATTTCCTTTAACCTGGATGCCGGTTCGTACCCGTTTCATTACATAAATGTTTCATTACATTCGAAAACGACATAGCTGAAACAGCACAAAGGAATGGATCCTCAAATAAGACTAGCGCATGACGCAATCATTTCAACTGCTAAATACTGTTGTCTCTGAGTATAGTGTTGCCACGTGACTGATATTGTAGCATAAAATGTACGTGCGCGTAGATTCTACCGTCTTATCCTTAGGATTGCGTCCTTCATGAAACACCCTGTAGTGTAGACTGGTGAGCCAAAACATTATGACCACCTGCCTAATAAAGTGTTAGTCCTCAATGTGTCTGCAAAAAAGCTCTAACCTGGTCAGGCATGGACTCTAAAAGACCTCTAAAGGTTTCCCCTGGGATCTGGTGCCAGGATGTTAAGAGCAGGTCCTTTTACTGCAGCAGTGAGGGTTCTACAAAGCCATCTTTTGGTCCAACACATCCCATACAAGTTAAAAATAATACAGGCATAGGGTGACTTTTACAAGTGTGGATTTATTTTATATAGAACTAGCAGAAATACCCGGCGTTGCCCGTTTTTTTTATAATCATATGAGTTAGCTATAATTCGAATACATTTCTATAAGAATAAGTGTAACGTCAAAACGAATTATTGTAACCAATCAATGCATAAAATAGTACAATTTTACCCTTTTTAAATAATTGGAAAAACAGAAACAGAAATAGACAAATATGGATGTAAAATTAAATTTTACTTCATAAAATTCTGAAATTTATGTGAAAAAAGAAATACATTTTGTATGCTCTCATAAGAATGAAATATTTCAGTCCAATTATTTACATGATTTTTTTTTTCTGATCAGTATATTTTTCCAACATCTCTTGCAGTGCTCGCTTGTGTACAACATTTTTTAGTTTTTCAGCTTTTCCTTTTCGGTCCTATGGTTTCTCTACAAAAATAGGAAAGGAACCGTTTAGGTGTAGCATAGCGACTTGTTATTAACATGCAAGAGAAGGATGGAACGAAGACCGTGTTAACATAATTAATCTTTATTTTAACACGGTCTTCGTCCCATCCTTCTCTTGCACGGTTCATCCTTGTGGTGCATCTCTGCATCTGGTACTTATATGTATGCATGTTAATAACAAGTCGCTATGCTACACCTACACGGTTTCTTAAAGTTAATTTTGCAAGGTTTAAGGGAGTGTTCCGTTTACAATGTAACTATAATGGTAAAGTAAGCACATACTTCCCGACATTTTTACGGAGGTAGGTCTTACATGAGTTACATCTCATTTTAAAAATAAAACATTTTTAAACGTGTAATAATTTTAAATCTTTTAAAGTTAGGGTTAGTGTTGGGAGATAATGTAGGGGATGTGGCCCCGATTGTAAAGTATCACACCCGCTCACTCCATGTTAAAAATGGCGCACAAATAAGAAGAATTTAATTTATTCAAAGCAATCACAATATAAATTTTGTATTTTATTTAATTAATTCTCTTATTTCTTTTTTTTGGGGGGTGAAGCTGTGAAACGTTACGATAAGGACCATTTTCCTTACATTATGCTATTAAATTAAAACGATTTAAATTGTAAAATTTCTATTTTAGCGCCATTTGTCAAAGAAAACATAAACCAAACCAAATGTGCCTATTTTATCCTTATAGTTACATTGTAAGCAGAATCCCCGCCCATAACCCCTAAAAAAGTGCTATAATGGCAATTCTTAAGAAAAAAGGTCTCAGTTTAGATCGAGAAAAATATTTTTGCGAGTAATGTTTTGTGTTTTCACTCCATAAGACCCTGGGGTTAAGCCGCGTATTTGTCTGTTTAAAAAAACAACTTTTTGGCAATCATCACCTTTCCCGTTTCCACATGGCCGCTGCTTCAGCTGTTCTGATTTAAAGTAAAAGAAGCAGACAACAATTTCAACATTTTTTCACTTTCTGAAGTTAAAATGACGTGGTAGGCCTAGGCCTGCAGCGCCTACGTGTATTGTCGCAATTCAAGTTGACAGAAAGCCCAGACTATGAGACCCCTTTTCTTAAGAATTGCCATTATGGTAGACTGACCCTAAATAAATGTAAAATAAACCAATGAGTACTGTAACTAACCTTAAAGCATGGAGAAAAATCTCTATAAAAACTATAAAAATGTAATCATTAAAATAAAAATTATGAAAAGGAAAGCGTTGAATAAAATCAAAATCAAAAGATGTCCGCAGGTCCGCTCCAAACAATCCGGGTGCTGTACAACGGACATTTTTGAGTACCACGTGGGCTGCCTATAAATGTATGCTGCCTGACAGTAAATGACCTTATTATTAAGCCAATATTTCCACTAATTAACAGAAAAAGGTACATAGATATAATAAGGAAAATGAAACACAACCGAAAATATTAAAAATAGACCTAACAAAATGCAAACATAAATGCTAAAAAATGAAAGTGTTGAAATGAAAGTCACGGTCCAGTTTCGATTTATAATTATATTGTAAATAGAACCTCACTGTAAAAACTTTTAAAATCAGACAGCATATGTCCTCCATCGTAAAAGGATGTACCGCTATGCAAAATGTCAGCTTTTTACATGCAAGATTGTGTCCTACACAGTGGAACAGACAGACAGACAGTTTTCTTATATATATAGATGAAAGATTGTTAATTCTCAAGTTTGAGCAAGTTAAAATAATACAGCATGTGGTGATTTTACCAGTATGGATTTATGGATTTATTTTATATAGAATACAAGATTTTTAATTCTCAAGTTTGAGCAAGTTAAAATAATACAGGCATAAGATGATTTTACGAGTATGCATTTATTTTATATAAAACAAAAGATTTTTAATTCGCAAGTTTGAGCAGGTGATAAAGAGATACAGATAGAATGTGGTCGTCCGGGTCTCCATAGCTATTAAAGAGCTGAACCCAATCCGAGAAAAACATGAATCGTTAAAGGCATTTTAGGTACGTGAGAAGATGACAGAATGATGAATTAATAGATTTTCTATGAGAGTTTAACCTCTTGTTGCTGGAGTCCAAGACAGCTGTTTACGAGAGGAACAAGCAATTTATTTGCTCATCGACGCTAAATCCTCTACGGATCTCACTCGTAAAAGAGCCAAGAATATTTTTCCTCTGCTAATTGGACATGCTAGGGGGACCTTCAGTGAGTAAGAATATCATGGGTAGACATTCCAGATCAGTTGCAAAAAAGATTTTAGCGCCATTTTCGATAACGGCGGATTTTCGCTGTGTTGCCCCAGTCAGAAAAATAAGATTTTCATCAAATATGGGCATATTGTATATCGTTTTAAAGGAACTTCCATGTCGAACAAATTTTACAAAAGAACCATATGCCTCAAAGCAAGTCATTTCGAGCTGTCCACACGATATCTCCAAAAGTCTCATGGGAAAATGGCGCTAAAATATTTTTCAACTGATCTGGAATGTCTACCCAAGTTATTTTGATTCATTGAAAATCCCTCTAGCATGTGCAATTGGTGTCATTCATACAGCGTTCTATTACCACGCAAAGACTATGATAGAATAATGTGCAGAAGTGGAGATTAATTGTGCTCTGTTGATGAAATTCTTAATAGCGGGTATTTTATAACGGTGGGCCATTTACTATTATAATTGAGATGGCAGGAGTTCATACTTGTAGATTTTTTTGTATAGAGAGGTGATAAAGGTTTCGTCGTTAACATCGACTAGAACCTCAAAAAGGTGATTTTGTCAAACCCCTGTACAAGTTAGTGTTGATTTTATCCCCCCCTCCCCCAGAACAATCCGAGGAAAACATGAATCGTTAAATACATTTTAGGTACGTGGAAATAAGATGACAGAAAGACGAATTAATAGATTCTCTATGAGACTTTAACCGCCTGTTCCTGGAGTCGAGGACAGCTGTTTACGAGAGGAACAAGCAGTTTCTTTGCATTACGTATCGATGCTCTAATCCTCTACGTATCTCACTCGTAAAAGAGCCAAGATGTTTTATCTCTGCTAGAAAAGTTGGGAGAGGTATATATATTCACTCATGTCCGACTGTTTGTCCACACCATATCCCCAGAACTTCTCAATGAATTTCAATGATATTTTGCGGAAGGGTGTACAATGGGTCGAGAAAGAATTGATTGAATTTTGAGGTGAATCCAGGAATTTGTTTTCGATTGAAAAATGTTCATATATTTAGACAATAGTCCGAAATATGAAAAATCGAAACTTACACAGTTAGCTCCCTTGCACTATATGAACTGATTTTCATTCAATTTTTAGTTGGTGTATGGCGTATTGAACATTGATCTGAGGATTCGAGGAAAGTGTTTCCTTTATTCGTGAATAAGGAAGATTGGGTTAAACGTTTGCTACCTTTGCTTCCAAACCAAACAAATAAAAACTACATATTCCTTATAAATCAGGGGTCTCTAAAGTGGTTGGTATCGACCCCTGGTGGTTGATGAGACTATTCAAGGGGTCGATATATGCCTTTCGGTCAAAATGGGTGGCGATAAACTCCGGAGGAGGAGGGGGTTATTGAAACCTTGGGGTCCAAAGCTGACATTCGTATTAGAAATAAAACTACATAAAATACAACTTGCTGATACACATTTCTGATTAATATATAATTAGTTTGTATTGTCTATTTATTTTAATTTTATATTGTGTATACTGAAACATACTTCTTGATACAACAGCTCTGCGAAGGGACAACCTGAAGTTGCCGCTTCAGTGTCTAAAACCACATTGGAAGCAGGGTGTGGTATGCAGTTTCCCTCGCATATAGAAACTTCACATCTACTTAATTATTCTTTATTTATTTTATTATTCTGGGGTCGATGAGGTATTAAGGATCCCGTGAAGTGGTCGCAATCTAAAAAGTTCGGGGACCTCTGTTCTGAATCAGTGAAGAATGAAATGAATTGGATTCCTCTAAAATCGAACCGGAAAATCCATCGCTCTCCGAAGGAAACCTTTTTGTATTGTTCCAAAAATCAGCAGCAGCAGCAGCCACTGCTGGACAATGGCCATTCCCAGCTCCTTCCATGACGACCGTGACTGTGCCTTACCGGCAAACTATTCTATCTCATCTCTCCATGAGATTGCTACTCCTTGGACACAAATCGATTCAGTTTTGGCGCCATCTGTTATCCTTTCTTCTTGCGATTTGTCCAGCTCATAATAGTCTATTTGAAAGGCTAATTGATTTTTTTTTATCAATGAAATCCTCATCTCTATTTGATGGACATATGGAAGTTGTTATTGAAATGCCAATGCATGTGCAGACATGTTTCATTTAATTGATTATGCGCAAACGACAGACTTCGACGGGAAAGAAATGGGAAAAAAACTGTCTCCGGCCAGTTGCATTGTGGATCTAAAATAATGGATTTGTTGGATGAAATCCTCTGCCAATGTTTACCATTCCTTTTGCAAATTATTTAATCGGTGGGATTAGACGATGCTTGACTGCAAATAATTGCACTCTTTCAGAGCCTTGATTTATTTTTGTTACCAATTGGACATGCTAGAGGGACCTTCGGAGAGTAAGAATATCATGGGTAGACATTCCAGATCAGTTGCAAAAAATATTTAGCGCCATTTTCCATAATGGTGGATTTTCGCTGTGTAAGCCCCCAGTCAAAAAGAAATGTTCATCAAATATGGTCATATTGTATATCGTTGGAAATGCCGAGTAAAAGAACCATTTCGAGCTGTCCATACGATATCTCCAAAAGCCTCAATGGCAGATAGCAACTGATCTGGAATGTCTGCCCAAGATATTCTTACTCTTTTGTTTTCTTACTATTTTGTATAGAGAGGTGATAAAGGTCAATTAAGCGTCGGGTCTCTAGGGTCAGGTCAATTTTGGTATTTTCAAATCTAGGGGAGACAGCTGCACCCTATTGTATGAAAATTTGTGTACCAGGGTAAATTGACCCCAGGGTTTACATAGGATATGCGACGTTGACCTCTAGTGATCTCTACGTCAATTTAGTATCAGATCAATTTTGGCATTTTTTAATCTAAGGGGGGTGGTTGCACCCTACGGGCGGCAGATTTGTGTACAAGGGTAACGAGACTCAGATATGAACATAACATAGGTGGCTTTGACCTCTGGTGACCGCTAAAGGAATACCAACATTTACCTTACACTAAAGACCTGATCCTAAAGGTTAATTTAGGATCAGGTCTTTAGTGTAAGGTACGTTTTGGTATTCTCAAATCTAAGGAAGACGGCTGCACCTTACGGGATGACAATGTGTGTACAAGATTAACTTGACCCCAGGGTTAACATAGAATAGGTGGCGTTGACCTCTACGTCAATTGCGTGTCAGGTCAATTTTTGCATTTTCTAATCTAAGAGAGACTGCTGCACCCCTACGGGATAAAAATGTATGTACAAAGTTTATTTCACCCAAGGATGAACATGGGATAGATGAGGCTGACCACTGGTGACATCTAGAGGTCAATTCAGGTTCAGGTATTTAAGGTCTGGTCAATTGTGACATTTTCCAATTTGAGGGAGATGGATGCATCCTGCGGGCTGCAAATATGTGAACATGGGTAATGTGACCACAGGATGAACATATGATAAATGGAGCTGACTTCTGGTGATCTCTAAAGGTCAATTTAGTGTCAGGTATTTATGGTCAGGTCAACTTTTGTATATTTTTCTATTTTGGAATTTTCACTTCTAAGGTAGTAATTTTTCACCAATTTCGTGAGCGGGCCAGACCGTTGGTGCGACTGGCTTGACTGTTGGGCCGCCGCCCCCTTATTTGATTTTATGTAATTTCTCTAAAATATAATTTGCTTTCCATTGTTGCTATATTTGAAATTTGTTTGTTTATTTTTTTGGTGTGTAGACACGCCAGTTTGTTGTTATATTTCAAGGTATTGTGTTGTGTGTGCAGGGCCGACGGAGGTTGGGGACGCGTGAGTGCACTCACTCCCCTTAATTAGTTTTATGAAATCTCTATAAAAAGTAATTTGTTTTCCTGTGTTGTTATATTTGAATTCTTCTTTTTTTTTTAAATCTACTGCTTTTTAGCGCTTCTTGACAGTCAAACTAGCGCGAAAATATTTTTTGTTGGCAGCACAGATTGAGATATTTGGATAATTGGATATTTCTTTGCTTCTGAGAAATAATCGCGCCTCGTGTCTCTTTTTTTGCGTCTTTTAATTATTTTTTTATAAAATCGCGGTCCACTCATGTAATCTTCGATTGCAATTTAAATTTCAAATTGAAAGATAAGAATATTATTTCCAGAAATTTAAAAAAAACTGACAGAATTGAAAGCATCGTTTCCATTGATTGTGTATTTCCCCAGAGGCAGGGCTGTTTATCTATTTTAAAGAGTTTCATCGTAAAATAAATGTATGAGTTTTGCACTTCAAGACCTAATATAAGGCTTATGTTGTTTTCTTTTTAAAGCAGCTAAATGCAGGTCGATAGTACCCTACTGATACCCTCTTCAGAATGCAGAGAATTATCTTTCCTCGTAGATAAGATGGACATTTCCAGGAGCATTCTTTAATCCTTCCAAGTACAGAGTTTCTCTACTTTGGTGATTATAGTTTAGAATTGCATTTCCAACGTGTTGCTGATCATTTAAAGCAACGCTTTTCCTTTTTATATGCAGGAGATTGGCTGTTATATTATAATAATAATATCCCAGGTAACATCAACATCCATGTAGTTCAAAAGATCGCCCTACTTGGAACAGCCCACATACTGCGGAAAGTGCTGGCGATAGTAGTAGTAGTAGTAGTAGTAGTAACGGGAAAAAACCCGCAGGCCGTGCCGTTTCGGAAATACTATGACTTTGTCTTCTGGCCATAACATTCAAAGTTACTCAAAACCTTTTTGGCCCATAATTACAACATTCAACGCAAAAAAATGGAATAATCGAGGCTAGCTTACCTGCTTAAATACCTTTGACCGTGACGTTGATACGTGACAGTAACTGCCATTCTTGCCACATGTGGCTGGTCATAATGTTTTGGTTAATCAGTGTATATCTGTCGAAGACATAAGTCGCGAGTTTGCCTCCACTGCTGGTGGTAGACGGGTGAATTTAAGTGAAGGCACGTCTTCATCTACCGTATCCCAGGGCAGAAGTCCAGTCGTCTGCTTCTTCTTGATTAAACAATAAGTGGCACTGGTAATTCCCTTTATGGTTTGGGGGTTGATTAGTTTTGACAGTTCGATACTTTGATACAGTCTTCAACTTTGAATCGAGAAAATTAAAGTGTTAATATTAGCTAACAGTAAACCTCCACATTGCACGTAAACAAGGACTCGGGACAAGTTACTAAATAGAAACCGTCATGTAACCAACGTCATGCAGTTGTGGGGGTGATCAATTAAAAAATTTGAAAAAGGGGTGAACAATGAATAAATTACTTTTCTCACCTTTCGTCAAGCGGTGATCACTAAAAAGTCCTAATTTTCGAAAACAAGCGAAAACACTGCCGGACGCAAACTAAGATACCAATTTAGCATTAAAGCCCCCACTAAAATTGTATTTATTTTCAAAAAGCAAAAAGAACCATTTTTCTAGACATAATAAGGAGTAAATGTTTAAATGTTCCTTCCTCTGGCTGCATTGGTGCGGCCTATACGCGTGACACATACATAAACAGCCAGCCAGCCAGCCAGCCAGCTAGAATCACTTAAAAACTGAAGAAACATATATTGAAAACTTGGGTGACAGTTTTGGTTGACGATTTCTAATATCAGTTAACCGTAAACCTCCCCATTGCACTTAAATAAGGACCCGGGGTCCTTACTGACATCTCATTGATCAAAAAGTAACGTTTTCTGTAGATTGCTGAACACTGTAATCAAAAGAGCTTTAGTCATTTTCTGCAATAACAAATTCAATCTTCCTTATGGTAATGGATACATTGATTATAATGGACAGATAAAGCCATCAGTTTTGAACAAAGACAATGAAAGTGTTAATATCAGGTCACAGTAAACCAACCCATTGCACTTAAATAAGGACCTGGGGTCTTTACTGAAATCGCAATTACTCTAAAAGTGATTTCAGGTATGGGAATTGCATTCCCTTTGGGATTGTGCCAGAAGCCTTCGAGTTCTAATCAGCCAAAGACAAGACTTTTCATTGATGATTAAACAAAAGTACCTTCTTCCTTGCCTGTTGTTTGTTGCAGATTGCTAAGGAGGGTAGATTCCTAATTTCCGTGCGTAAAATGGGGATAACCCCTGTTAGCCTTAAAATGAACGATTAACATAAACATATTGTTTATGATTTGAATAAATTAAATTGTTAAATTGTTCTTTGTGCACCGTTTTTAATATAAAGTGGGCGAGTGTGTGAAACGTTAAAGGTTTGTAAGGAAATGAAGTTGTTGTTTTTTCTGTTGTTGTTGAAAAAAGGAGATAATCCTCAGTTCATTTTAAGGCTAACAGGAGTTATCTCCATTTCACGCATGGAATCTGGGAATCAACCCTGATCAATGTAATCAAAAGATTCTTCCAATACAATCAAACTACATGGTTGCCATCTGGTATTTTTCGTGACCAAAATTGGGCAAATTTGGTACTAAACGAAGTTGTTTGGTTCCGAAAATAAAGATCTGGTACTGAATAGAAAATAACAATCCCTTACACACGAATCATATGATACTGTCGTTTCCAAGGGAAGGGGGGAAACACCGACACAGTTTCGATGCAGTAAGTCCAACGGCGCGTCAATGTCACAGTACTGGAACGATTCCTCCAAGGGACACTTCCTCGCTTATCACCGGTAAGCTATCACGAACACCGAGCCGCTGCAACGTAATTCACAGTATAAGTCTCAAACGCGTTTCCAACGTGGCTTCAGGTGGCGAGCCAAGAGCGAACTACCGAACCGTCGCCGTCTGTCCTTTTATAACCAGAAGCTCGCCACATTCGGGTTGCTAGCGCTTAATATACGGGTCACCGACGCTCCGCCTCGTCTATATAAGTCGGCGACCCGTTCACCCGGTTTCTGCTTCCCGGACAGCAGGCTACCTCCTTTGGGCAAGTCCATTTCTACCTCTTCGACACAGATACGACATAAATATAAATTTTTAAAAAGATGTATTTTAATCCATTTTTCCAGTGTGCTTAGTCTGGTGATGCATTTTAAGATATTTGATAGTTTTGGTATTGAATCTACTTAATTTGCTCCCAAGACCATAAACATTTGGTCTTGTGCCGCAAAATCCCTAGCCGAGCTGCAGTGGAAACTCTTCAAATACGTCTACGTTAGTAGGAAGTAAAGTAAGTAGTGCTGGCTACGGCTGCAGCCTTCCCTGCTTGGGCTCCACAATCACATTATTACTTACTCGGCCCGTTTGTGATATGGGAATTAGCCTTACACCTGAAGTGGCGTCACTCACTTAACCCTGTGCTATTTTACCCATTTACTCATGGGGGAGAAATGGATTCATGCCTTTCATTATTGCGAGATAGATAAACACAAACTGTCCAAGCCGGGGTTTGAACTCGGCTCGCCGAGTCCAATTTCCGCGCTGTTAACCGCTCGGCCACACCGCACCTCCTAGTGGACATAAGGGGGCTTTAATGGATGACAGTGGATAATAGCCCGAAGGGGCAAGGATAATAACAGGATGATAGTGTGCAGAAAATTATTCCGACAATCTCATCTTCTATTGTCTTGGATTCAAATCATTTACCTCTGCTAACGAAGTTTTTCTTTTTGGAATGACCATGGATTACAGTTATTAAATTGTGGAGTGGACCCAGGAATTTGTTTTGGGTTGAGAGATATTTTTCCTCAAAAGTGCTCGATGAATTTCAATAAAAGCTTCTGGAAGGGTAGCCCATTGGACTACGGAAGAATTGATTTAATCTTGGGGCACATCCAGGAATTCTTTTTTAATTGAGAGAAATTGTTTTTTAATCTTTTTTTTTTTTATAAATGTATGTTTTCACTCATGTTTGTCGACGCAATATTTCCAACATTTCTCAATGAATTTCAATGACATTCTGCGGAAGTGTCAGCCATTTTTGTTTTTGTTTCCCCCCTCCTTCTCTCTGCTTCCCCTTTTTACCTACTTCATTACCTCTTACCCTTCCCACTCCCTTTATTAGGCATTTACGCACGAAGCAAACATGGAAACATTTACAAACAGATTAAAACAGTTGGATTAGAAAATCATTTACGAAACAATAGTAGGAATAAAGGTAACACTCATCAAATCACATATAATAATTACCGTCAACCAAAACTGTCAACATGGTCAACATAGGTTTCCTCAGTTTTCAAGTGATTCAGCCTGGAAATCTATCTTATGTATGTATTACGCGTACAGGCCGCACCAATGGTAAACATTTACTCCTTATTATATCTAGGGAAAACGATTTTTGTTTTTTGAAAATTCCCTTCCAAAATAGGTTTTTAGTTGGCGGTTCAATTTACAATGTAACTTTATGCTAGATTGGTCCCTTGGCGTGTGTCTGGCAGCGTTCATGCTTGTTTTCTG
>VCCN01005724.1:988407-1005048 GCA_006491835.1 Architeuthis dux
GTGTGTTACAATCAATGGCAATTAAATTTGTAGTGTGTTACACTCAATGGCAATTAAATCTGTAGTGTGTTACAATCAATGGCAATTAAATTTGTAGTGTGTTACAATCAATGGCAATTAAATTAGCACTGCAATGCTCTGAAAAGGGCACATTGAGCAAAACTAGTCCTAGAGTTGCTGGCACCCAGGGTAGGCTAAACATTGCTGGACAGAGAGACAATTTAGCAGTGCAATGGCTGATCTTTGAAATGAGGTTGCTCGCAGCCTAGTATGTACCTGTTATTAGAAGCAATCAAAGAAAAGGACACCATCTAGCACTTGACATAGCGCTCTCTATCACATGTTGTCCATATTTTTGATACTTTGAGTCAAGTCTCATCTACAGGTATATTCCAAACACCAGGAATAACATGACCATATCATGCCAAACAGTTCCAATTACAATGATATTTAGAAACACATAAAACATAAAATCACAAGGCAATGTAACCGACAATTATATCAACAATTAAATACATTATTAATTTCACATTTTTCTTATGTTTTTATGTTAGCTTAAAGATTCAAAATATGTATTCTTTGTCAAGTTCTAAATAAATCATATTTTTTCTTACAAATGGAAACAGTTTTTGTTTTTTAAAATTAAAATTCTAAGCATGAAATTTTTCTTCTTTTTTTAAAATTTATTATTTGCTTTAAAATGGAGTGCATAAAATTTTAAACAATAAGTATTTGAATTGGTTTCCTTCAGTTTGTTTCATTATATATTTATAATTCAAAGTTGCATATTATGCTATTATAGGAGTGTTCATAAACAATATTTTTTTTCAGAAGTTAAAGATAGAATGTTGTTTTTGCTGGTAAAAAGAAGTTTAAAAATACACAAGTGTAAGATTACCAATGGTCTACTATTGGAAGTTGATTATGAGTGACAAGCAGTAGTTTTCACAATTTGATTTTACCAAGACTTTACCAAGACTTTATATGACTGCAGGCATTTAAATTGTTCATGAAGAGATGTATTGGTTTTTCTGTTTGGCTTTGCATTCTTCCATAAATTAAATTATTATTTCTACTCATTCTTAAAATATAAAAATTTGATAACGTAGCATAAACAACACATTTAAAATCAAATATCTTCTACATATCATTTATCATTTCAATGAACTAAGAAGGCTGCTGTAGACTTTAGGCATAATTTACACAAATTACTCAGTAAGGATAAAAATATTTTAATATTATAATGCTAAAAAGACTTGCTAAAAGCAATAAATTAATTTCACAAATAGGTAATAAAATCAAAAACTCTTTCTAGTTAAAATTTGCCAAAAATGTGAAAATTTACACATTTTTGGGATCTTTGCATATAAAGAATGAAAATATGCCTAATGCAGTTATGCTTTACTGGTATAGATAAAAATACAGTAGAGAAGAAAGAATTGATTTTTTTAGTCCTAAGTACTAGACATTTCAAATACTATAAGTCTTAACTGCCTTCTTTCTACAATAATTTATTTCAATACAAATCAATTAAATAACAATAATTTGATACACAATTTTATACAAAGTTATTTAATGATTTATTTTAATATAATAATGCAAGGGTAATAACTTTTACTCTTTTATGTATATTATATCCTGGACCCCACTATTACAACAGTACCTAAAAATGAAGTTTGTTTCCATAACTATTAAAAGTAGGAAAACATTTTAAACTAAAACCAACAGTGTCCTTCTTCTACTGGTCAGTTGTGAAATCTCTACATTCAAGTGCTATAAATATCCGTGACTAATTGAATTTATATTAATTCTTAAACTAATAGTAAATTTAATTTTCGAATGAACATTTACATTTGGTGAGCGTATTTGATATATGCTCAAATTCAAGTCAGTGGTTGAACCAAAGGCATTGAACAAATATGAATGTACAAGCAATTGGTATGAATAGTTCATTCAAATAACTAAGGTAGCTCTGTTGTAACTACTTGGCAATTGACACAACTGATCACAGATGGATCATGACTTTTTTTTTTTTCATTCAACAGAAAAAGATTACACACAACTGAGTAGACTGTATTTGGAGAATATGGATCAAGAACAAGATCTTTAGAATGCAAGGTTGCTTCTATTTATTTTTTTAAGAAGTTCAAAGTGCATTGAGTGGATATGGCTCCATCACTGTAAAGGCAACTTGATGTGATAAGACAAATGTGACAGCTGGGTTTTTTAGGAACAGACACACACGCTGATACTTCTTTAAAACAGGCTAGGTATATAAAAGAATAAAACAGTAGATCTCAAATGGAAAATAAGCAAATACAATCAGTTTTGACAAGTCTGTTTTCATTGATTCTTTTACACTTACAAGTAAAAAGAGGCTTAAGAAAAGCATGAAACTTAATCTTTATATTTATTTTTTTCCCTCGTTAATCTTCTGCATACATTTTCTTTGAAGCAGCATTTGTGTCTTTAGTTTTTGCCAAATTGATTTCACAAAAGCAGAAAAAAAGTTCAAAGTCTTTCCGGAACACTAGATGAACTTAGCTAATGGTCACTTCAAAACCAAATATTCTAGTGACAATGAAAGAAATGATGTGTTTAAAAAAACATTCAATTCAAAGCCTACATTAACCCGTTATGGGGCAAGTGACTAAATATGATCACCTGAGGACCCATCAGCCACATGCAAATATTGTAGCCACAAAGACAGCATAATCCGCTCCAATGTGGTCTGCAAGCTTTGCAAAGTACACTTGGGCTTGAACAAAGACAGAAACTGCTTTGAGGCATACCACACCCCATTAAATTAGCCTGTTTTTGGCCCGCACAATAAAATTTTAAAATCAACCTAGAGGTGTTATTTTTTGGCCAATATCATTTTTTTTGTATCTATTCATTATATTGAATGTTATTCTTTAATTCTATGTTTTATTTAACTTTCTACTTTAATTTTAAATTTTTTTATATTTTCCATTTTTGGGGCGAGGCACCATATATGATCACTTCATCAGAGGGGGTTTTGCCTGCATAAACAAAAATATTTCAGAAAACTTGCAACTGAAAATATCTTGTAATTAGGTTTAGTTTAACATACAAAAAGGTTGTTTCGATATCTAAAATATTTTTAGGGGTGCCCTATAACGGGTTAAGTGATTATAACCTAGTTTATTTTGTGTTTGTATTAATTTATTTTACAAATTTATGTTGTTTTTCCTTATTTAGTATCAGAGTGAACTGCTATCTAAAGTTGGGAAGATAAATCAAACAACCTTCTACACCCTCTTATGGATAAATATGTTAAAATAATCTACGCCGTCCAATGAACAACGATTCTACGCGACTAAACCATACAATTACCTATGTTAATCCTAATAATATCTGAAAATGAAAATAAAATTCCTTTTATTGTAAATACTCAATCAACAGTATAAATCCTTTTTCTACTTTTCATAAATCACATAAAGACACATACGATCGTAAATAAAATCCTTTTTTTCTTCATAAATCTTATACATGATATATGTTATAAGTACTAAATCTTATCGTAAATAAATACCAGATTTACAATAGATTCTTGATTTCATAAATTGTAAACTTTAACATCGCAACATTCAGTAAGATGGATCAAACCCCTTTGCACTATTAATGAAGGAGAGAACTTCCTCGAAACAATTTTAATGCTACAATGAAGCAAAATGTCTTTAAAATAGTAGCCTTCTTGATATTTCTTTAAATTAAGTTACAGGCATAAGTGCTTTTCCCTTTATTATTTCCTATATTTGTGACAACAAGAACAACTTACCTTTCCACGTTTTAGCAGGAAAACACTAGACATTTATGGGAACAGAAGTGGAAATATAACAAGATTAAGAACTAAATTACTGGTAATTGTCTGGCAGTGTCAGCATGCAAAAGAATATTCAATTCAAATATTGATGAAAGATACAGAAGGATCAGACAAAGAGGAAAGAAATAAGTACATGAGAGCTGAGAGCTGAAACCTTTACAACATTCATAGCATGCAGAAGCGATTAAGAGGATTACAAGTGAACGAGTTATTTCCCCTTAAACATGACAAATCAAATTAGTAGATAAACAGCTGTTGCTGCATTATCAAAAAAGAAAAAAATTCAAAGAGCTGTCAAGAGAAAATATATACATATTAAGAAATCACAGAATTAAAAATTTATATCTGATATATTTAAAAAACTCAAATATTTGAAAAAATTTGATAACACTTATGTTATGTGTACTTTAATTTCACTCTCTAATTTAGTCTTATGAAAGTATATATTATATTTTAATACATATACACTCCTGTGGAGAAAAAAAAGAGCAAAGCCATACGTATTTAAAAAATAAAAACATTTTTCAGGTAACTAAAGATTATATTCAGTGATTATTTGATTATTCATCTAATACAATAAAGATGATGAATGTTTGTGAGTTTGTTTCTTTAGAAAACTAACTTTATGTTTTATAGACTCCTAAACGGTGACACCCTGCAAATTTGGGTACACGGGTAAATTGCTCCCAAGATGAACATAGATAGGTGGCGCTGGACCCTGATGACCACTAACGGTCAATTCAGGGTTAGGTCAATTTTGGCACTTTCAAATCTCAGAGAGGCAGCTGCACCCTACAGGCTACAAATGTGTGTAAAAGAGTAGCTTGACACCAGGATGAATATGGGTTAGGTAGTGCTGACCTTTAGAGTCAAAATTTCAGCATTTTCAAATCTCAGGGCTATGGCTGCATCCTATGGACTGCAAATTGGTGTACAAAGGGTAACTTAGCCCAAGAATTAACATAAGATAGGTGGTGCTGACTTCTGATGTCCCTACAGGTCAATTTAGGGTCAAAACTACTTTTTCTACCCTAATTTGTAAGTTTCTATTTAAACATTCATTTATTTCTATTAAAAAAATCATTGGTAGCCTAGATTGTGCTAACCTCTGCCACGTTTTACCAGCAAACTTTTCTATCTCATCTCTCCATCTTGTATCTGGTCTTTTCCTACTGTGTTTACTGCCCCATGGGCACCAGTCGGTTAGTCTTCCCCCCCCCCCATCTATTGTCATCTCTTCTTGCTAGGTGACCAGCCCATCTCCATTTCTGCTGCTTAATTATTTGTATAATATCATTCACTCTAGTCCTCCCTCTGATTAGAGAGAAGGATATCATACAAATAATTAACATATTAAATCATGAACTTGAAGATTTCAGTACTGACATCTTCTCAATACCATGTGTCACACAGCTAACACATAGATACTCAAAGGCTCAGTTTTTGTTTTTACTTCAACTTTGTCTTAAATAGATATGGTACTATGTTTACACTTGGTGTCACTGACACTTGAATCTCTCCTAGAGGCCATAGCTATGGGCAAAAGTCAGTAAAATTCAGGAATAAATCTAGTAAGTAATACATAAAAATTCAAAATGTCAGCCCAGTATGCATAATGCCATCTAGGGCCACCCTGAGGCAGAATTTGGCAAAGTATGAATCTCAAGTGTCTCCAAGCACCCTCTCGTAATTTTGGTCAGATTAAAAGATGGTTGGATTATAGGACCTGCATTTATACTACCAAGAGCAATGACACGTTAAAAACTGTATGTAATATGATTTAAAGTATCTGCTTTGCAAATCTATTTAATTTCATATGGTTTGAACCATATGTTATTATGAAATATTTTCTTTTAAAACCCTATAAAAAAACCTTTAAAAAGAAAATTAAATTTGCAAAATAATTCAGACTAATTTAAGTGCACACATTCACATGTAAGCAACTGTAGGTTATGGGGCAATTCTAAGAGGACAATGTAAATTTTGACCAAATGTTTTCTTATCTAAACTGAGAATTATACTCAAACAATATAAAATATGTACTTAACAGTGATAATGTTCAATGTGATTGCCATGGCAATTGTTATAATTGTAGCAATTGTAAGGCATTTCCTTTAAGCAAGTAACTACAGATACAAAGAAAACTATTGATGTATATTTGATAATGAATATTTTAACTATAAATACAAAACAGGAAGGGTATGTTAAAAAATTAGTACCTTTTATACCTTCAAAATGATAAATTTCCAGGCTCTATTCTCTATTTCAGAAACATATCATTATAAAACCAACGAACTATGATTTACAAAAAGAAGCACAATCAATAAGATTACATTTCACTGCTGTTTGCATTCCCTTATTACTCATAATTGAATTAAACAATAAAAAACACTGAACTGTATCTAATGCATCAAAATCTTTTGTAAAAAAGAAAATGTTTGCTAATTCTTTAAAGATCTCAACAGAGATGCAATAATGATTATCATTACACTAATTTTGTTGAAGCAGCAACACAAAAATCAAGGCATCTCCAGATGTGCTTTGCTGGATAAATCCAACTGCAACTTGAAAACAGTAAATAAAGAGTTGCTAACATTAATTCTGTGCTACAGTAAAAGCAAAAGAAAACTGATTTACTTGCAAAAACAGCCATTTAAATGCAATGGTAATGTTTCCTAAAAGCATAATTTATATAAAGAGAAGTAACAAGCTGTAAAAAAATAGCCAGCTACTTTATACATGGCAGGGTTATATTGAGATAGATCAGTTCTTAAGATGCTGAGTTTTATTTGCAACACTTAGTGTTCTCACAGGGTATTTATAAAAGATACGAGTGGCTACGTATGATAAGTGCCCAATGCTCAATTTGGAAAAAAGTTAATATTTTCGTTATTTTTAGAGATATAATGCTCAGTTTTGTTTTATTATGAAGCTTGAAGGACCTGCATTATGATGCATAGAGTCTTCAAGCTTCAGATCTTAAAAAATAAAAACTGAGCATTGTAGCATTGTAGAAAATATCAACTTTTTAAAAATGGTGTGTTGGACACTTATCATTTTCAGTGAGCCATGTTCTAATTTAATAATATATGATAAACCTAAAGATCACAACATTAACTGTAAAATCCTGGTTTATTAATCAAACATGTTTGCTTTTGCCAGCACACCATGAAATTTAAATTCTACTTGTGATGTCATCTAAATCATTTATTTAAATATTACCTAATTTACAGTAATATCAAAATTAAACTATTAGACAATAAATAAAATAATTGGATAGAAGAAAATATTAAACCACAAAAAGTGCTAGGTGTAAAATGGTAAAAATATTTTGAAAATAAATTTAAGAATCAAATAAAGTTAAAATTTATGTAGCATGAATTAATTTTTCCAGTTTGAAAAGATAACTGGGGGAAAATTGTGAAAGTTTTAGCTCTAGCAATCACAACTGCATTACCAGAAGTATTGTGGATATTTTTAACTCTTCTTATCTGGAATACAGCTATCATTCTTTGATAGAACACTTGTGGTTGAACAGTGGATAGTATGATGGTCTTGCAAGCCAGTGAGAGTGTGTTGGATTTACCCATCAAATATCAGTTTTTGGCAACAATATAGCCTTTTATCACTTTTAAGGTGGAGCAAAATTGTTGTTAGCCTGTTCTACTTCATGCATTTACAAGAGGATCTGACATACTATTGATCAAAATAAGTTTTGCAGTGATCACTGATCAGAGCTTGACATCTATGGTTCAATTCATGCAGCTGAGGAAGTGATGCTCATTAAATACAATCTAAGTAAGCTTAGGTCGAATTTGTCTTTTCCACCAATCAAAACTCTAGTATTTATAGGAATTGCAAATATTAAAGTAGTAATTCTATATCAAAATATTGTGCAATATTAAGAGACAATACTCCAACTATAAAATAATGTACTTGTTTGACAATAAAAGAGATTAGTAGTTAGTGTTTTTGAGAAAGAGAGAGAGAGAGAAGAAAAAACAAAAAAAAACAATCATTTCAAGGTTGCAGAACTGTGCACGTGTAAACTAATAAACTATTGTTTGGAATATCAGTTAAAGAAACTCAAAGGGCATGCAATCGTGCCAATGTTGACCAGGGACAAGAAATGTGTCCAAGTTTAATGCGTTATGTTAATGACCAATTTAAGGGTTCTCTTGTTGCTTTCCGGTGTTTACAAATGTATACATTTTTATCAGCAGATGAAGATGAAACAAAAAGAAGAAAAAAAAGGAAAATAATTTCCAGATGATGCATATTCTAAAGACAGTGTTGATGCTTGTGGACTTACCTCATTTCCTTTCCGCCGACTGTTCTCCTCCTTTATTCCAGTTTGCTTGCATTCCGTAAAAGAAGAAGCTTCCATTGAAACAAGTGTGATGACCTGGCAGCCATAAGCAAACACTGGCTCCAGAACAAAAGTACCATCCTAGCAATGTTGCTGTCTCTGTCTAATTTTAAGGCACTAATAGTCTACATAAAGGCTCAATCATTGATAAACCAATGCAATTCTCTCTCTGACATTCGACGTATAGATGAAATAAGCAATCAGATCAAAGTATGTGAGACAGAGAAAGAAAACACATGGACTAAACTCAGTTCTTTAAATTGTTAATGAATGTTTTAGAAAATGTGAAACACAGCTATTTTGTCCTTCAAGTCAATATTGTTAACAACTGTGGTATAGACCAGCCATTCTCAAGAGGGACCATATGGCCCCCTTGGGGGGCCTCTGGCACATTTGAAGGGGGCCCATAGACTAAAATAATAATAAATGAATTTCTGTCTATCTGCTGATGTTGTATTCCTGTTTGATTCTGGAACCTGAGAAGAGCTCGCCAGAGAGCCCTGGCCAAAAAAGGTTGAGAATGGCTGATATGGACCAAATAATTTATTTCCATGAAGTTACAGTACTAAATTATGGCTCAGGCTGTTAATTTATTTTATAATCATTGAAAGTAATAGACTTGATTGAGAACTAAACTGATTCAAAGAACTATTTTTGGATGGCTTAGTCATAAAAGAATTAAGATTCATTTTATTTTATAATTAATTTCAACCTCATACAATAGCAAATTAATTCAAATAAAAGCAGACTATTTTAAAGGTAAAAGTTTGTTAAATATAAGGGATGATGATGAAATAAAAATATGGACAGATAAAACCCCAAGTAATCATAAAAGAAAGGCAAGAAGATACTTTAATGCTATAAAGAATGAAGAGGTTGCCAATGAATGCAGAAGTAAGAAAAATATCAAAATAAGAAACTTTGGACTGTCTCAATGCCAAGACCTTTAGGATTTAGTTAATCTATTTTCTTATCAATTCTGAATACTGCTACTGATACTTCAATGTTGACTTAATTCCAGCCATGCAGAGGCATCAGTTTAAACTGAACAAAATCTTATCTATGTCCGTGTGTAATAATAATGTCTGACTGAGAAGGCAGATATATGTAGTCTTTATGCCAACATTGGTATTAGGGCTAGGAGAGATAAAAAGCTTTTGGAATTGGCTATACTTTAGATATAGCAGAACTGCAAAATCTCAAGTCAACTAAAACATCATATATATATTGAGCAAATACTTTGGAGAACCATAGAAGATCACTCTTGAAGGTTATTTGGTTATTTTTATATCCCATGACATAGGGTAGTGTCGTTGGAGCCTCACAGATCATTTTCATCATGGGTGTGTCAAGGGCGAGATAGTCTCAGTCAGGCTATCCCCTCATCCGGCAGGTTTGGAATCAGAGTTGTATGATTCCTAGACTAGTTGTCAACCATAGCTAGAGATCCCAGTCTGTCCTACTAGTCACCCGTAGCTGAGGGGAGAAGAGATGGATTTGTGCCTTTCCCAAGGGTATTGGTACAAAGTGAACAAAAACTGTCTCAGCCGGAGTTTAAAATCAGCTTGCTGATTTCATTCTCTATCGCATTAACCATTTGTTCAAACACAAAGATAAGCATGCAATCAGAATAAACCTGTTTCATTCTGTTTTTCCTGTGAAAGTTATTTTAGCAAACTTTGAGTTGTATATATATGTTTGAACTTGTAAAAACCAGAAACACTTTTAAAGGTAACTAATAAACCAAATCAGGTGCAGAGTGGCCAGAACAACTTAAAAACTGAAGAAACCTATGTTGACAGTTTTGGTGACAGTTGCTACAAACTTTGTTTGAAAATTTATGATTTTTTAAAAATTTATGCAATCTGCATATATGAAAGCCCCTTTAACATCGTACATTGTCGAAGTAGTTTCGGGCTATGGCAGGTAATAAGGTTTAAACTTTTTAAGCTTACTTAATGTTAATTATTTGGTGGTGGCATCTTGTACGTTCCATGAAAACATAACTCATTTTTTTGCTCGTTTACAATCAAGTGGGGAAACGTTCCTTATCAGAGTTTAAATTTCAATAAACAAATCGCTTGTTTATATATAATTTTATTTATTTATTTACTTCTTTCACAAGGTGTAAAATCATTAGAAATATGTGTCGAAACTTGTCTTGTATATATTGTGAATTTGTGTCTTAGCGTTAAGCCATTGATGTAAATTCTTTTTTTTTTAAATACTGAAATTTTATATACTTTCCAAATCTTACTTAATTTTTATACAATAGATGCTATTAGCCATAACTTTCACTTATTATCAGCCGCACTTGAATATTGCCCATAACCCCTCCTGCTGTTATTGAGGCTTGGTTTATATGCAGTTGGCTTTCTTGGACCCCAACACCAGTGTTATAACGTGGGAGGACTGTATGAAGGTGGGGAACATTATTTTAACAATAAGAAATATTAACCAGCTTTATCTGAAATTATCACTACTAAGTACAGAGAAATCTTTATTCAGTGAAGATGTGTTTTCTGTTTGTGACATAAAACTGAGAGGTTACTTCATAAAATTGTTTTAAAGCAACACACTTACAATCAATTTATCACATTATTGGATTGATTTGATCATTAACATACAATTAGAAAGATGAGAATTCAAAATATTTTCTTTGGAAGGAGTGTCCTAAGTAAATCATTTTGGAACTTTAAATATACACACAGATTAATATGGCCAAGGGATATTTGTGGTTATTTTTATTAAGATAATATGGTTTGGTGAAAAATCATACTTAAAATACTGAATATAACATGAATTGTAAAAGGTCATTATTCAAACTGATCCCAGTTCAGTTTTGAAGTAAGTCTAACAAGAAATGACTCAAAGGAGTAAACAGAGTTTTAAAAGCTAAGAACATATGTAAAAGGTGAATGTAAAATCAACACTGATTCCTTGACTGAAAATCTCTCATGTAAAAGAAACTGATTTAGTTTCAAAGAGTAAACATTCATTCCCTGGCTTTTTCAACTTTACTCTTTCTATACTCTGAACGTGTGCAGGAATCAAGTTAAAATCTTATCTTCAAAGTGAAAGACAAAGATAAAAAATAAAAACATCAATAGCATCTTTGATTCTGGGAAACATGGAAAGGGGATTGTACTACATACATGAAGCAGTTGAGAACAGACTTGTACTCCAAGTTCGCTTTGGAATAAGAAAATCTTAACAACAAATTCAATAAAATAGTTATCCTCTAGAATTAATAACATGAGGCATATTCAGTTTGCAATGATGAAATAAAATGTCAGGAAGTAAGCTGTTCAACACTGTGGACATCCTGATCTTATGTAACAGAAAAATATTAAGTATTAAAATCTTTAAAAATGATACCTGAAGAAGATGACTATAACAACCAAAACGAGGACACTAGTCCGAATAAATCAGTGTATAATAATAATAATTTCTCATCTTAGAAATTCAGAACAAAAATAACCTATGTATAAGTATCTTCGGACTGTTGTCCTCATCTCGGTTCATCTTTTGAACACAATGTTTCGGTCGTTGTACCCTACAGCCTTTTTCAGGTTTAACATGTAATATCTATAAGAAAAGAGAGTCTCTTTTATCTCCACCTCCGGTGGTGCAAAGCAAAAAAACTGTATCAAATAGAAATTTTAAACATTTAACTGCAATGCTCAAAAATAGCTTATTCTATTTTAGCAACGCGTGCAGTACAGCCTGTTCCATAATTTTAACCTGAAGAAGGCTGTAGGATACAACGACCGAAACATTGTGTTCAAAAGATGAACCGAAATGAGGACAACAGTCCAAACACATTTATACATAATGATAATCCCTCATCTTAGAAATTCAGAACAAAAATAACCTACGTTTCGGCAGATCCATTTTTCGGCCTTCTTCAGGTGTAAAATCCGAGTGTGATGTGGTAAACAGAAATTTTTATTTTTAAAGTGGGTAATCTTTATAATGTAAAGCCTGGGTGTATCTGTGTCTTTGTCTTGTCGGGTTATAAGGATTACCCTCTTTAAAAACAAAAACTTCTGTTTACCCCATCACACTCGGATTTTACACCTGAAGAAGACCGAAGAATGGATCGGCCGAAATGTTGTGTTAACAACACAAACAACAAGAAGGAGTTCAATCATCTGAAGAACTATTTGAATGTTAATGACCCTTCTCAAAACTATAGAAAAAAATAACCTAATTGCTCTAATTTTATTTATGACTTTATCAAAGCAGCAACTGAAGACAAAGTTGTCTACTATTGTTATAAATACTACTGTAAGACTACAAGCAAATATAACCTTTAGAGCTGATAAATACGCAAGAAAACTAAACGCAAGATATTAAAAATATACTCACCTCTATGAAATGAACACAAGAATTACCATATTGAATGATACAGTGGAGAGAGGGAGTGGGATATATTCAGAAGTAACAAAAACTAAAAAAAAATCACGAAATGAACATAAGAACTTGATAAATCTAACCATCAATTATAGGCAGGGATGATAGAAGTTGGTTTACAATTGATTTACAGTAGAATTTCGTTATCTGCAGTAGATTGCACACCGTAAATACTTTTTTTTCACTTAACTTATGTGGAAACCACAGAGCAAAGTGATTAACATAACCAAGCTGGTGTTAATGATTTTCAATGCTTGGTTTGCATATTTTGAGTATGTTGGACATCTCCCAAGTCATATAATGTTGATTAAACTCAAGCAATAACTTGATTTGACCACTATCAACCTCAATTGGTCTGCCCAACCATAGAACATCATTCAGTGAGAAAACCGTGGCACGAAACTTAGAAAACCACTTTTAACACATTTGATCATTCGCAGTAACTTCTCCATAAACTGCACAAATCTTTTTTTTTGCATCTGAGTCACATATTTATCTTTCTTAAAATATGTTGCTTATTTCCTTCCATCTTCAATGTTAGCATCAATAAACAGATATAAGCCAATTTTAACAAATGCTTTTAAAAAATGCATGCTGGAACAACAGCTGTCACAATACAAACAAAGGCGTTCTTTTTTTCATGAAGTTAGTTAAAACTAAATTCTCCTAATGCCATCTAACAACAAAAACAGAACAAACTTTTTGGCCAACCCAATACATTTTCTAAAATGTTGTTCCCAATTCCAGCCAATGTTCTATTTTATATTTACATAAGTACTGAAGCAGTCTGTATACAAGAAAGATAAAATAGAATAAACATTTGCTGTTATGCTATACAAGTCATATCTACATATAACTTAAACAGGTTGGCACCTTTGTAAGAAATCCCATGTGATGTGTCATGCTCCAAGAATATAGTGTATTAGTGTATTAAAGTTTAATGATTTCAGTGCAAATATCTTGTATGAAAAATGCAGTTAGATGAAAATATCCGTAAAGTTTTTTTTTTTTAAATAACAGTACAAATGCAACATGCCTACCATGCTTTTATCATATTTTCCTCATAATATACAGACCTATAAGATTGCTTTCCTGATACTCTTTCATAAATTTATACATAATTAGACACATTCATTATTCAACCTTCATAAACAGGATGGTCTTCCTTTTACACACACACACACACAAATATTTCAGTAATAAATATCTCACTCACTCTGAGTTCCAAAAACAAGACAAATACAAAAATAATAATTTTAGAAAAATATATAAAACTAGCATTCCAAGGGAAATTATGAATCACTGCCACCTATATATGCTTCTTTTTACCTTGTAAATTAAACAGTGGTAGTGGGAAGTGATCACTAAATAGTCCAAATTTTAAAAAAACAAGTGTGAATGTTGCTAGATACAAAGTGATCAATTTGACATAAACTTACATTGTAAATTGAACCCCCCTCTAAAAACATCTTCCCTACTCTTTGAAGGGAGTGTGTATGCAAAATTTCAAGTTTCTACTATGAACAGTTAGAGCTGGGCGAAGTCTGGATACATAGATAGATACATAGATACTTATAAATGTCAGAACACATGAATAACCTAATCCCAGCAATAAACCAGTGATTAAAAAGAATGTATTTTGAAACAATCACATACCATAGTGAAATTTATTTAAGACATGTGCTACTTCTCTAAAACTTGCACATTCTACCTTGATCTAAATAACTGAAAAAGGACAGAAACCAAGTACAGAGTGGTTCTGGAGTAAAGGGAATAGCATCAGAAAAGGCAGATTTTCAAAGATATCATATCAAACAAGAAATGTTGTCATATCTCATGCAAATACTGCTTTGCTTATCAATTGGAATGACTTGTCTTAGAAAGGAAAAGAGCAGCAAATTTCAGAAAAGAATTTTTAGAAAATCACAAGATGAGCTTAAAAGAAATGACAATATACAAAAAATATTTCAAGAATATGTCTGAGTAGCTACAATATAGCTAGATGATGCTTCAATTGAGTATCAAGATAAATTGAAGAGGATAATGTAAAGTAATACAAATATCTTCAGCTTCATGTTTAAACCTTTTGATATCATTTAGTAAAATGATAAAGGCAGTATTGTTTCTGACAGTTACTTAACTAAGAGCGGAATTGTTGAAATAGTAACAGATTGAACACATGATCCATAGAGGTAAGAAAGAGAGAAACCTAGATTATTTTGTTATGATTTCATGACCACAGTCATGAAATAAATCCCAATTGTCCTGTTTCAAGTAGATTTAAAGTAAACTATACTAGACCTAGGCAAGAAAAACAAATGGCACATATGTGAAAGTCCAAATTAAAAAAAGAACAGGTCTGGTTAATCACTTAATAGAAACCGTCTTGTGACCGTCTTTTGGCAACATGCCATGTTGGGGGTGATCAATTAAAAATTAGAAAAAGGGGTGATCAATGAATAAGTTACTTCTCTTGCCTTTTGTTGGGCAGTGATCCCTAAAAAACTCTGAATTTTCAAAAAAACAAGCCAGACACATACTAAGGGACCAATTTAGCATAAACTTACATTGCAAATTGAATCCCCCACTAAAACATTATTTAGGGGGTAATTTTAAAAAAAAAAAAGAAAAGTTTTTCTAGACATAATAAGGAGTAAATGTTTAAATTTTAAGTTCTCTAACTCCATTGGTGCAGCCTGTACGCATGATACATAGTCAGACCAACTTAAAAACTGAAGAAACCTATGTCGACAGTTATGATTAACGATTTCTAAAAAGACACTTTACCACATACCCTTGCACTCACAAATACAGATGTACACAAATACACATAGAAAACACATATGCCTGTTCACATATGGATAGGTAAGTCAGTAACAGTTTTGATTCTATATGAGCGAGGAGAAATTCTGTAGGACTGATTACAAAATCAGGCCAAATAAGTAAGGGTCAACTACAGAAAAGCCATGCAAAGAAAGATTTCAATCTGTATTGAAAAGAAATCCCACTAAAGACCGAGTACAAACCTACACCCTACATTCATACAAAAAAGCAAATAGGAGAATACAAACTGCGACAGACCTGGTTAGGTCAGGACAGGGAGGGTCATTTGTTAGTTGTTTAGAGATAGCAAGCTTGATAAGGCTCTAGAGCAAGACATACCATGGATGCTTGAATGCCAGGGGTTGACCCCACCGGAACAGGATTCTTAGAAACCGCTGCAACGCTGGCCCGTCGCTTTGTCGTCTGAAAACATAGGCCAGCTAGAGGTTTAAGATAGGCAAGAAATATGCACAGAACATTTTACAGGTTATGCTGATTTTCGTCTAACAGTTTTACATACCAGGAGAAAGAGTTACGTATTTATTTACTCAGAGGAACAATGGTGTGTAACAAATCAAACATAAAAGAGAAAAAGAAACAATGCTTTTTCTAAAAATGTCTGTGAAAAGAAATGTTTTAAAATTTTTTTATAATTCATATTAACATTAAAAAGGACATTAAAATGATGATACATATAATCAACATGGAATGAAAAAAAAAGAAGAAAATAGGAAAAGATAATTTTACGATATTACAAAAATCCATTAATTACATATGCAATAAAACAAAAACAATAATTAAGAGAGATATTCAAGAACCTACTGAGAAGTATGCAGTGGGAACAAAGTGTAGTAATCATATATATTAAATAGAAACAAATACTTGTGGGTGGATGTTTGGGAGTCAGTATGAAGAGGGAAATAAATACTTATTCTATTCTGAAAAAAAAACTTTAATCCCCAAATTAAATAATTTTATATTTCCCAAACTCTTTTCTTTAAAATGAAGCATTGTTTCTGTTATTATAAAAATAAAAAATAAATAGCTGCCACCACCCAAGCTGCATAAGACACACACACATATATATAAGTCATTTATTAATTGGGAACCCATATCTGCCCAGCATCTAGTGCTGTTAGCTCAGTGGTTAAGAGCAGGGCCATGTACAGGTTGCTTCCAGGGTGGA
>VCCN01005724.1:1010481-1027199 GCA_006491835.1 Architeuthis dux
TGTCTGTCATGCTATAGAAACCCTCTAAACATGGGCACAGCCAAACCTAATTTGGCATACATACTCAATAGACCTAGGGAAGGTTTTTTAAAATCCCCCCACCAATGTTTTTAGAGTGGTGTCCGATTTACAATGAAATTTTAATGCAAAATGGAAGCATATTTTAAGATCCTTCTTTAAGGACATAATATGATTTTTTTTAATCAATTCTCGAGGAGGTAACATCATGAAGCGATCGTATTTTAAAAGGAGGCTTTTTTTAATATCTTAACAGTACTAAATCATTCATTTTTTTATAATCAATTGGAAAATTACCACATATTCCATTTCAATATATATGTGCTGTAAATGAAAGAAACCCACACTTTTAAGGCCCCCTTAAGGGAATTTTTTTTCCCTTTTTGCCACCACCCCAAACAAAAAAGACCCATGAATTTTATTAAGAGACAAGTTTCAACTCAAAAAATTACCATTTGCAGTGATTGAAGCAATAACTGTAATTACTGCAATATTCATATTCAGAGACTCAGTTTTCTTGCTAAAGACTAAAAATAAACTAAACAATGAGCTCAGTTGTAACTGGTTAAACCTATTTGCCATTAAATACGGATATTCATTGTAGAGTAAAAATAACACAGAGCACACGTTTCTTTTAAAAATATGAAAGCGGTGCCAATCCAATAGCCAAATAGGTTTGGTAAGTTATTCAATAGACATGACCAATGTCTTTTCACAGCATGCCGTGTTGGGGGTGATCAATTAAAATATTGGAAAAAGGGGGTGATCAATGAATAAGTTACTTCACTTGCCTTTTGGATCATTAAAAAGTCTGAATTTTCAAGAAACATGCGTGACTAGGGACCAATTTAGCATGAACTTACCTTGTAAATTGAACCCCCCATTAAAAACCTATTTTGAGGGAGTATTTTGAAAAAAAAACAAAACAAAACGTTTTTCTAGATATGAGTACATAGTGAATTTTCAGCCCTCTAGCACCATTGATGCGGCCTGTACACGCGACACATACATACATAGATAGATAGATAGATAGCGAGCCAGCCAGACCAATTTAAAAACTGAAGAAACCTATGTTGACAGTTTTGGAATATAGCTATGTGTACAAGCAGTGAGGATGATCTACTGCCGGTGTGGAGCATGAAGCAAAAAAAACAAAAGAATTATAATTTAGCTCAGTTTTAAAGAAACTGAAAATGAAAAGTGACGCACAAAGTAGGTGCAGAAAACTGGAAAACAATCAGATATATAAATTCAAATTGGTCAAACAGAGTTAACATATAGTGCTGGTTCCAATATCAAAATAAAGTTTAATAGTCCAACAGCAAGAGGCTACTGATTATTCCATTTTTTTAATTATAAGAGAATAATAACAACTTATCAAGGAAATAATGACTATGTTCTGATAAATTGTGTACAAAATATTAACATTAAAATGGTTTATGTTAAAATTTAGAAAAACAATTATGTAAAGATGTACATAAACTGAATGATCATAAAGAAACGAAAACAGGAGAGTAATTTGCTGTTGATAAAGATGGAGCAACCCAGGATGATAAGAAATATGATGGTATAATCATCAAACAGGAATTCATGATTGTATCAAAATATATTTTATTCTGTTATATTAACAGAATTAAAAATCATAGCATAAATATTATATGATTTTTTGCACATTCATTAATGGCTCCTTACCTGATGATGCAATTTAAGAAACTTTTAAAAGTATCATAAAAATTGTCTTCATCTAATTTGGGGCAGAATATTACACAATGATTTGTTTAGTGCCAGCTTTGTTGTAACTACCTTGAAGCAACTCCCTGATTTTATATCATTAAAAATGAATCATAACCAAATTCTTATGGGTATTGTTGATTATAAGTAATCCATATAGTAGTATAGATGCTAAAAGACTTTGCTAGAATGTTCTTTGAACAAGTGCTATTTTGACAAACAGTTATTCAGCAGAGACAATGTACTGAAAAACAAATAACACAAACATGAATGTTTACAGAGACACGGGTAATATATATATTACTGTAACAGAATGAAAATTACTGGTATATCTCACAGGTCTTCTTAAAAACAGCCTAATGTATGAGAATCCATCTTTACTAGATCACTTGAATATAATTAGAACATTTTAATCAATAAAAATAAGCATTTGAATAAGTACAAATAAAAAGAACATTTTCAGTTACTAGATAAGATTCTGAAAGTATCTATATTTCAAATCCTCTTAAATCTATCATATTTTTAAGAATAAAACAAATACCAGTTCTAAATTAAATAAGTTTATAAAAACAGAAAGAGAAATCATAATAAAAATGGAATCAGCTAAAAAAAATAAAGAAGGCTGATGTCTTCAAAGCTCTACAAGATACTAGTTTACTTTGGATGAAGGTATTTTATTCTCTACCAAATAGTCATTAAAAGTTTTATAGAAGCCATTCTGCAAACCATAACAAAGGCAAAGAATCAAATTTGTTTAATCAGACTTTAATAAGACTTCTGAAATAAAATATTTCAGACAGAACCTAAAAGTATTTTATAATCTTACAATTGATAATAAATAAACCCACTTGTAAAAATGTGTTTTTTATCTTTAATCTCAAGAGAAACCCCCAAATTGTTTTAATAACCACAATATTTTCATTTTATAATAGCAACAATATTTGTTGTTTAAAACAAGGATCCTTGCATACAATTTTTATATTCAATAGTATGAATATAACATAGTACAAAAGCGGCCAATCTTTTTTATATATATAAATCATGTTTCTTTAAGTTGCTTATTTTCTACAGTAAACAGTTTAATATGTATTGCAACACCAGTACTTATTTCTTTCAACTGGTTATTTTGACCTTTTACCCTCTTTGTGATAATACATTTTAAATAGACTAAGAACTACATCAATAACATTGATTTTCTCTCAATCACAAAAGTTGAATAGGTGTCTGTTCAGCAAAGAACACTTGTGAATACCATTTAATTCTTGTAAAAATAAGCACCCCTTGAGGAGTTGATCTTTAACCAGTTCTTGTTTAAAAAAAACACTTTTTAGCTAAATACAGATGCACTAAAATTCTGTTGACCATTAAACTACTAAAAATGTTCTGTGTACAGCTTATTTAATTCTAGGAAGCAATCATTATCATCAAATACCAATGCATCATTATGGGCAGTATTTCCAGCAACTAAAAATTTAATTATCATCATCCATCATCTAATTTTTTTCTCTCCAGAACCCACCAAACTATCTTAATCTCAACATCACAATTTCTGAAATGCCCCACCTCATATAGATTTGTATAGTAAACTAACAATGGTGTAAGTGCTCACAGTGAATAATTGTTAAACATTAATTTATTCTTACTGAACATTTGTCACAATTTGAAAATAAGAAAAAATAATGTTGTGATTAGTACGTCATCTGTAGATGACAATGTAAAGTTGTTGATGAACAAATTTTAAATATATTGCTGCAAGATTGTACAGCAATGGACTTCAAAAGCATACAAAATATTAGTATCAAAACAAATATTGTCAATTATTCAAATCTCTGTAGAGCTGAGAAACATTTTCAGAAAATAAAAATCTTCAGTAAAGAAAACAGTTTTTCAAAAAAAGAATTCTGCTTTTAGAATTTGAATTTGACTAGTTTTATTATGATGGCTCTAATTGTGGTGCTGCTAGGCAGACAGAGGTAAGAATACATGATAGAGATTGTTAGAAACAAAATCCTTTAGTAAAAGGACGACGACAGGCAGAAAATAAGAATCTTGCTACAAAGTTAAGAGCAATACAAAATCAGTCTTTAAAAAATTGACTACATCAAGTTTTAAGATGAAGAATAAGAAAAATCAAACAATCATAAAATTTGGCATAAAGAGGCACAAATATAGAACATTTATAATCTAAATAACTATACTGAACTGAAATAAAACTTTTCACAAGTAACCCAGCTACAAAATTCAATTTTATTTTCGAAATCAAGGGCATCAGAATCTTTCATGCTTTCTTCTATTAGAAAGTTTGCAATAAGAACAATGGGTGTGTTTTTAAATCTTATTTTATGAAACTGCACTGCAATGAAAAGAAAAACAGCAGGAACCTTGTTTTCTTCTTATGTTCTGCAGAAAGAAAGATACCAGATGATGGAAATTATAATATTATTGACATTACTAATAGCAGCAAGCGTATATGATTATGAGCCCATCACAGTTGATTGAGTCAACTAAAGAGAAAGAAAGAAAAGATTTCATAGATAAAGTCGATGGCATTAAAATATTGAAGACCTGTCTTTCACTTGTTTTCAACTAACCAAAGAAAATACTAAAATTAAAAATTTAGATTGAGAAACTGATGATGGGGGTGAAACTAGTCACAATGTGCAATTATCAACACGTATGAAAAATTGCAACAAAAAAAAAGAAGAAAAATTAGCACAATAATAAGATGAAATTTCTCAGTTAATGTAAACATGAACTTAGTTAATTATAAAATACAAGCCATAATAAATTTTTTAAATTGCTGAAGATAATCTGAGGGCCTGTGTATAGTGGAATACTGAATACATAAATCTTTTTTTTTTTAAAACTGGGTTTTTACAGACATCCATAGTGAAAAGTAACAATATCAATATCAGAAAGAGAGCAAGAATTGGAAAATATATTCTAATACATATTAAAGCAATCTGAATAAGCTGCAGAGAAGCATTCAATGATCCTTTTGATTAACATTCTTAAAAATTATAAAATACAAGAAACCACTTACATGTTTCACTTAAAGGTCAGTCTAATCCAAGTGTAAACAGTAGGAGCAATATTTTTTATTAGCTTTGATAATTATATAGCTCATAGATCTGCATACATCTGCGTGAAAAATTTAGAAAAATCCACCTATGCTGATATAAGAAAATAACATTCAGTTGTGAGTGCTTATTTTATTTACTAAGCAGAATAGGAGAAAATCAGCACTAAAAGAGAGAAAATTGGCTATTCATTTTAATAAGTAAGCAGGAGGTGTTGTGGACTATAGTAAAAGCATCTAGACAAGCAAATAAAACAAATATCTAGTCTATAATCTATCAAAGAGTGACAAGAAAATGTGAAATTTTTCGAATTAAGAAATTAAAACTATACTAAAAATAATGTCTAATCAGCAGTGTAAATCTAAGAAAACCCAACACCTATTTGTGTTTTGACAGATATGAAAGCTCTATACAATCTACTTTTGAAATTTGTTTGCATATAAGAAACACATCAATGCTAGTGAACTAAGAAATGGGGTGGGGTAGTATTGGTGGTGAAGAACAATATTCAGTGAAAAAGTTAAGGTGCATGAATAAGTCTTTCTTAGAAAAAACAGTAAATATCAAACATTTTTTTAAGAAGTGGGAAGAACAATAAGTATTTATTTACATCATCACAAGCTGTCACTTTCAATAAAAAGTATAAGTCCCCTATCAAGTTGGCCCTACATTTTATGGTCAATTACATTCTGAATAAATTTCAATATGGAAAAAAAACAGATCAATATTACAAAATTCATAATAAAGAAGCTTAAAGGAGACTAAATAAATGTAAACACTATGAGGATTTAAGAAAATTTTGCTTTATGTCACCATTAAGTAAACAATTTATATTAAATAAGTTTAAATTCAGAAAATTGTTAAGGCCACCACACGATTTAGTTCAAGATTTTATACATGTATTTAGTAGGAGCCAGCAGATTCAGACAACAAGTTACCAACATTTATCTAGTTTAGAAAATTAACAACTTTTTCAAAGACAAACATCTCCGTTTCTAAACATGAAAAATATAATTTGTAGATTGATAGATTTTCCATTCATTTTTTTAATAAATAATAGGATAAATATTTCTTACAATAAAAATAATTCTTATACAAGTTTTTAATTTTTTTTTCTCATCTCATATCGCTTTTCCGTCAAAAGTTTGAGAAGTACATAAATAGCTGAAAAGGGCATGGGCCCTCCGCTGAACGATTGATAAATCTTTAATATATTTTCGTTCCAGTAAATTCTTTTTAATTCTTAACCTTTTTGTAATTTTAAAGATCTTGGTAAATTTGTATCTCGATGAATTTTACATCTCAATAAATGTAAGTAATTTGCTGTCAATACCTTGTCTGAATATGCTGCGACCTGTATTTGTATGTAAATTATTTTTCTCTATCACTTACACTTCAGAAGCTATTTCACATGAACACAAAAAGCAAATACTTTATATAGAAATATGTAGGTGCCTAAATAGTGATTGAAGATAACCTAAAAATATATACATTTTTTTCAATTAATAGTAAGCATAGTAATATTTTTAGAGTTATTTATGAAGACAGCTTATTTATCTTGTGTCTAATACTGATACTATGCTTGATATAGTTCCTAATGATTTTCAAGTGTTATCATATCATTCTTTTAAGCGATTATTAAGGTCAAACATTGAGAATAAAATCTAGATAATTATAATATTTCAACAATAATTTAAAACTCTATACTTAATTTCAAATATTACAAACAGATTTATAGCCATAGTATGCTTGCATGACTAGAGTATCAAAAGTACAGATTTGATGACTGAATACAAGGAGCTATAAATTTGAAAATCAGAAAATAGGAAAGTAGGGTAAAGAAACTAGTATATCTTGCCAGTTAAATTGAATTTGAAAATGAAGCTATTGAACATTTGAATGTGTGTACCTTAGACACTCTGCAATTGAGTACTGCATCATTTCTTGACAAATTTAGATATTTTTTTAAAATTTGTTTGATTTGTCAAAGTTATGTGAAAGCACAATTAAAGATTTTTAGTATTATCTCAGGAAATTTTCAAACTATCGTGGATTAGATATAACATTTTTTTAAAATAAAGCAAACTTTTAGAACTTGCAATAGAGATTAATTAGCTAACCCCTATTCTACAAGTAATGTTACAAACAAATGATTAAGGTTTCTTGAAGCATTTAAGTAGTTCAAAATTCAAATCTAGCAGTATGTAAAAGTTGTCTGGCTGTTGGTAATTTTAAATTTGTATTATTATCTATGTACTAATAAAATACAGCTGTAGTAATGTAATCAATACTTGTTCTGAGTAGTGGCAGTGGTGGCGATGGTGGTAGTGGTGGTGGTGGTGGAAGTGGTGTGGGTGGTCTATAGAGAATTATAAAGGCAGCAACTTATTGCCAATAGAGAACATGCGAATGATGCTTTGGCAGAAAGAAGATGTTTGAAACTCTGCTAGGCAGACATGCTGCGGCTCTGTTGTCGTTGTTGTTGCATGCATCAGACGAGTTGCTAGGCTCATCAGCAGCAATAGCCGCTAACATAAAGTCTACAGCGGTAGTTGTTTGTGGTGCCAAAAAGTGCACCAACAATCAGACCACGAGGCGAGCAGATAGTCTATAAAAGAAGGCTGCATCAGCACAACTAGAGATCATGTACGTGGGTATACCTCCATCATTTTGGCTGCAGATGCCATCGCAATACTTGTGGCCGTTAACGCTTTGAAACGGTGAACATTCTGATAGATACAAAAATCAAAAGTGCAAAGTAATCAGAAAAATGGTTTACTTTTATCTTTTTTTTTTAAAGATAGGCTCTGCAGAGATTTTGGCATGAAGGACTTGGTTAAACAAAAGTTGAACAATCAAGAGTTTGTAAGAAGTAGTTTTAGGTTAGGGATTAAACATTCAACAAGGTACATTTAAACAAAGGCACAATCAACATATTTGACACTAGTGTTATTAGATAATCAAGTAACATGTGAACTTATGGAAATGAAGCAGCATATATTTGACACTAGTGTTGTTAGAGACTCTGATCACTAGAAATTGTTAGATAAAGCTTTAAAAAAAATCCTAACAATCTATGCACCAATTTTTAATTCACGTATCAAGTAAGCCTTTTTAGAAATAGATATTTAAACAATTTCCCATGGCATTATATTATCTTTTACTGTAAAACAATTTATTTTATATAATTCAAAATATTTATCTTAACATGGGGAAATATTTGAAAAAATAACAACAAAGCTGTCAGATAGACCAGCCTTAAACTAGATAACAATATTTGCTGTTTTTGAGTGCAATACAATAATTAATATTTTGTTGCTCTGTAACAATAACACACTAAAGGGATCTTAAAATGTTTCAATAACAAACTGCCAAGATTGATATAAAGTAAAAACTAATGACAGTGATTAGGGATCTGTACTAGTGATCTGATTATGATGAAATCATTGTTCAACATTAGATAGAAATCCCTAAATAGTCATTCAAATAAATATCTTTATATTATATAAATCAAAACACAATTTGAATGAACTTAATCCAGTAATTAGTATTGCATCATTTCTTTAGTTCACTCAACATGAAAAACATCAAATGAAAAACCTTTGAATGAATCATATATTTACATATTTTTCACTAACATTTAAGATATTTTTCATGGTTAAGTTATGACTGTTCAAGTATTGGTAGTTATAAGAACTATAACTAAAATGAAACAAAAGCTTTAAAAAGGAAAATATTTAATACAAAAGTATTCAAGTTGGTACTACAAGTTTTTATTGAATGACGTTTCATCAAAACGACTCTTTATCGAAACAATATTTCATCGAAACAACATCATTTTAATAATTTAAAAATAAAATTTCAGTTTTTCAAAACAGTAACATAGGGATGCAAAGCCCCAAACTTGTATAAAAAATATCTTAGTGTCATTAGTCAGAAGAAAGATTGAAAAAAATCTGATATAAACTTTCTCAGAGTAAACTCTATAGAACTGAAGATTTTTCAAAAGATTGACAGCATAAAAAATTTAAGCAAAAAAGTTTATGTTGGTAAATATTGACTTTATAACAATCCAATTCTATGGTATAATTAATGAAAACTTGTTTTTATTTTTTTAGACAAAGATTTGGTCTTTTTTCTTTCTAGCAAAAACAAGAAAATTTTTTTTTTTTTTAAATCCAGTTTTATAAATTACATGCTATAGATTGCAGATAAATAATTATTTGATAATTTTTGTATAAAATTTTTTTTTAAATTTAAAAAAAAAAAAACCAAACGTTTCGATAAAGTCGATTCGATAAAAAGTGGTTTCTATGAAATGTCATTTTGATAAAATGTGATGAAAAGTCTTTTGATGAAAAGTTGTTTTGATGAAATGTCATTTGATGAAACGTTTGATAAAAAGTTGTGCCATGATTCAAGTTATTTATCAAATCATTCTACATGTTGCTTTCAGCTATTTGAAAAGACAGCAAACATATACTAGTAGACACTGCATTTGTATCTTAAAACTGAACATTCACTTTGATAAAATGTACACATGTCAAACGTAACTTTTAAAACATTAAAGAATCTCCAAGTGAGCAACCAATTTTTTTCAAATAAGTAACTTAATGTATACATATTATAATGTAACTCATTTGTAATGAGTTAAAAGCAACATATTTATACAAAGTAAGTGTACCAAGTACTGAAGTTCACAAGTCGTAAAATTTTAGAAGAATTTTCATCATCTATAAATCAATCAAGATAATAAAAAAATCAATAACATTACCAACATTATTTTTTACAATATATTTTGTTCATGTGTAAAAACATGACAAATGAAGTTAAAATATAACAGAAATAATACATAACACGTGTATAATGAAAATACTGGATCCCATCATTGACGAATACAATTAAATAAAACAGATTTTATTGTACAGTGAATTGAATGGCTTGGCATTAGCATTGTATTACTGTCAGTGAACAAACAATTAAAATTCTATTTGTCATAGTTTTAATTAATAATTATCTGACTGTAATGATGCGATTGAGGTGTCTTGATTAAAAAATTGGCTTGTAACTAAATCAAGCCAATAATTAGCAATATAGAGCTCAGTGTTGAATATCATAAGAGAGATTAAATATAAACACTTCTCAAATTAATGGGAAAAAAAAACAAATATATCTCTGCATGCATCTTCAGATGCAACAAAGATAATAAACATATCTTTATCAAACATAAAAAACATTACTTAGAAAAGAACTTATAATCCTGAAACAATGAAATCTGATAGCTATTTTTTAAAGCTATGTACCATATGGACAATCAGCCAAAATGAATATGGTATAAAGATATCAAATCTTATCAATAATTTGCTCACATTAGTACATGTAGAGTAAAGTAATTGAAATGACAAGTAACATTTGAAGGATGTGGTTCCAAAAGTCGATAAGCACCATTCAAAAATAAAATGTGTTTAATTAAATTAAAAATCAAATTCAGGATTTGAATTTTTTTAAATTTTATTACAACCTTTTTATTTATATACAGTTTATAAGGTTTTAATAAGATAAAAAATTCAAATCCCGAATTTGATTTTTAATTTAATTAAACCCATTTTATTTTTTAAATGGCGCTTATCGTGTTTTGGAACCACACTTTTCATTTGTTAGTTCCATTCACTAAGTGCCAAGAAAATATACTGAGAGGAAAATGGCTCAGATAAGCAACAGCCTTTTTTTAATAAAATATTAACCTTTAGCATTTTATCTCTCAGTAAACCATTGAGGGAAGCAAAATAGAGTTCAACAAGAGATGTAGAGAAGGCTTAACAGTAGCTACAGAAAAATTCATTACATGATAATTGAAAGAAAACCAACTTCATGGACGGTTTTATCCAATAGAATTATTTTAACATAACTTGATTCTCTTTTTAATGCGCAGACATATATCAAATTAAAATATCTTTTTTTTCCTTCCTAACCAACATGGACAATATAACAAAATGATCTAAATTTGACTCAAATGATAGACAGGGAAGAGGTTTTGGTAATATAATAGCTGACAATCCACTCAGCATCTATTTATATGAATAATATATAACTGATATTCTTCAAATTGCTGATATTGTTTGTTTCAGTCAGCTAGATCTTTGCTATCAACGAGATGTATTTCTTTCTTGCTAATTGCATATATCAATGATGGAAACAACAGCCCAGACATGTTTTTAAAAAAAAATTTTTTTAAAAATAAAAAAAAAAATGAAGATTTCAGAAGTATAGCAGAATTGAAGCTCCCTCCCAATGTTTACTCACTTTTGATGGTGAATTGAAAAGTGACGCGGTTCGACGTGGTAGCGTTGAAGAATCCCCTGAAATCATTAAAAACAAAAAGATTTGCAGCATTTAAAAATATAGAAATATAGTTTTTTTTTACAGAATTCTTTTTTACAGAATTTAATCTATATGCCTGAGATGTTGAAAAATGACGCCGTTCAACGTGGTAGCGTTGAAGAATCCCCTGAAAACATTAAAAACAAAAAGATTTGCAGCATTTAAAAATATAGAAATATAGTTTGTTTTTTTACAGAATTTAATCTATATGCCTGATTATTCCAAATGTATATTCAATCAAAAGTCAGATTGAAGTTTAATATTTTTATCATTAAATATTTATATGTATTTCATTGTGAATAGAGAATTGAAAGATTCAAAGTGAGCTTCACATCTGCCAATAGATAACTAGGGACATTTCCACCTTGTTGTTATTGTCAGGCATGTCCTACCACTGAAGTATATATTTTTCACACAATGTGATGCAAATTTTTAATTAGCAAAGTAATCAAGCGTTACTAAAGAATAAATGGCTTTTTTTAGTATTCCTTACCTTTTTAATATTTAAAATATTTATATAGTGTTTCTTATTTAACCTTAGTTGAATAATTCTATTTAACAAGATGGTTTTACAGATAACATAAAAAGGAGTAGGATGGTTCAATGATACAAGTGTACATTCTGCACAAAACTCTATAAAGATGGACAGATTATTTAAAAAATGTCAGGCATTTTATGTGCAATGATTGATTATGCATTTATTCATTAGAAAACAGAAAAAGTCTTCTTAGATATCTGATTTTTACTTTTAATATAAATTTAAAAAGTTAATTTAATTATGATGTTCTACAATATATGCATTGTTTATGTTTATTTATGATTGAATAGAAATAATCATAGTAACTGTAACATTCTGGTTGTGTTTAATGCCTCTGCTCGCTTTGTTAGTCTTTTTATTCTAGCTATGTGAGATTAGAATGCGTTTGATTCGTAACCGTGTTTAAGCGTGTTAAGAAAAGAAGATGGAACAAGATAACGTGTGATAGGGTTCTTTGCCTGGTAAGAAGTGGGCCTTCCCCATTCCCACTTCCGGTCCGCATGGGACTGGAAACAGAATGGGGGTTGCTGGGAACTTGCTTCGGCATGTTTATTGATTTAACATAATATACATAAACATTACAGTAACAATGACTACCACCTCAAAATAGTATTAACTAATATTAATTTCAATGTTATTAGTAACTGTAGAGTAGTGAAATCCATTGTTAAATGCAGTGTTGCCAATTCACAAAATATTTTACGCTAGTTGACTGCCAAAAAGCACTAAATTTTTTTAAATAGCCAAAAATGGCAAAAAAACGCCAAAAAGACACTAAGTGGACGGACAATTGCCAAAACATGGCTTAAAATGGCCATAATTCTTAATTTAGCACTTTTTTGCACTGCCAAAACAAGAAAAAGAGCTGAATCTAGCGCAAAACATGCTAAATCGGCAACACTGGTTAGATGCATCTATTTACTTTAGCAAAAGATTTGTTTACTTAGTTAACATGAACAATCATTATGAGAGGGGAAAGAAGATTTAAATAAGAAGGTAGTTTGCTAAAAGGTTTTTAGGCAGGATTATTTTGCTTTTTATGCTATTAACCGATTCTTTAATTTTTGTTTTATTCTAAACTTTTAGAAACATGTGGACATTGTGTTCAGTTTGAACCTTAGATTAAAAATACAACAGGGTAAAGCTATTTAACTTGGTTAATCAACTAAGTTGTAAGAAAAAAATAATCTCCTTTCAGGATTACTTGGGAAGACTCTTTATGATAGTTGGACATGGCTTTCAATACTCTTTAGGATAAATTCTACATCTGTACATTATAATGTCATCTTGTATTTAGTGCCTTTGTTTGTTTTGTTGTTCTTTCTGTTTTAGCTGTATTTAGTTCGAACGTGTTTGGTTCGTAACTGTATTTAGTGTGTTAAGAAAAGAGATGGAACAAAAGACATGTGTTGCTCAGGGCTATTCCCTGTGTAGAAGTGAGTGCCTTCCCAGCTCCCACTTCTGTGCTCCAGTTTTCACGACAGAAATGGGGCTTGTAAAACAGGGGCTGTTGGGTAAATTCTCAGCGTGTTTATTCATATTCAAAACATGCACATATAAAAGATACATACATCAAAGCAAACAAAGGCACTAAATACAAGACAACATTATATACGTCTGATGCATAATAGATGTAAATATTTGCTGCATCCAAATGGTGAAATTAACAATCCATGGTTAGCAGTAAACTACTTAGAAAATTAAAATGACATCATCATGTTCTTCATTAACATTTTTTTTATACAATTTCTAAAATTAGGGCAGAAAAAAAGAATGAAGTATCTTACAATGAAATATTACTGAACTTTATTTTGAAATAAAAAAAATCACTTATTTACAATCATGAGAAAAATGTTATTTCTCTTTATCAGTACTAATAAATGTATATCTTAAAATAAATGAAAGCAAGCTTGAGATCTCTCACTTAGGAGTAATTTGAATAAAGAAATATACTTACCATCTTCAATACTCAAGATTTTATTTTCTGTCAGTGCTTTCCTGAAAGAAAAAAAAAGAAACAAAATTCAATTTCAGATTAAATTCATTGTCAATTTAATTTTTGCCCTAAAATATCAGAAACAGTAAATTTATACTTTATATCTATAATATTATATCTGGATTTGTAAACAGTAGTAAGACCACTAACTTGAATGTTTTTGTTGGAACGAAGTGGAAATGGACTCGCCCAAGGAAATGACCTGCTCGAGGTACGGCAAAGCAAAAGCCGAGTGAAAAGGGTCGCCGACATATATGGACGAAGTGGAATGTGAGTGACCAGTATGTTGAGTGCCAGCAACTCGGATATGGCGAGTTGCTGGTTATAACAGGCCCTGGCCGCAAGGGCTTGGCAATTTGCTCTCGACTCGTCACTAGAAGCCATGCTTATACTGTGAATGACGTTGTCGCAGCATTGACGTGCCGTTGGATTCATTGCATAAAAACTGTGTCAGTGTTTTCCCCCTCCCCCTTTCTACTACAGTTTTGTTTTCATTTTACTGCAAAGTTTGTTTCTTATATTCTTTTAAAGTACAGGGTCACACTTTGGGTGAGAATTTTCTGTGTACTTTAGTGACAATTTTGCCACTGATCCCCACCCACGCTTCATCTGGCGATATGTCTATGTATAGTGGCCTGAATACTGTGTGTTACACAGCTGCAAATGGGCCGAAGGTATTCCTATATATATTTTGTTTCTTAGCACTGAAATTTCTGATATCAGTGTCAATTCTATTCTGGGCATCTGTAGATGAAGGCTATACAATATTGCATCGAATCAGGTATAATGTACCGGATCATGTCCAGCTGTTCTGTACCGACTCCGCATATAATTGCAATCCATATCAACTTCGAATATTGTTTGTTGAAGCAGACTTTGGAACTGCTGCTTGCCTTTCAAAGGGAAAAATGTCAACCAATGCTCCATTTCAGGCTCTTTGTCAGTTTTTGTTCTGCATCTAGGTTGAGTAGTGCAGTTGCAATGTTCAATGTTTCTAAAGAAACTGCAGTGACTCTCCTGCACTTTTGACCTAAATTTATATGAGGACTTAACTCGGTCAATTTTGGATGTCCGATTTAAAAAGATTTTAATTGGACATACAAGGTTAAAAACAGACATGATGTCCAAACTGTTGTTAACTGAATCCTGTGTTTATGTTAGCAACAAATTATCCCATCGTTGCTATGGAAACAAAACATGTGGTGGAGGAGAAAAACTTGAAGTTTGTTTATTTTCTGTTTGTTTTATATTGTCTTTTAAAAGACAAATAATTAAACATTATTACTGGCATTCAATGAAAGAATTTTTTTTTTTAAATAAAAAACATGTACGTAAAAAATTATGAAAAAATATTTTTCCTATGTTGTAGTTACAATATAAATTGGACATCTCTTTTATTCCTCACATACTAAAATTTTCAGCCTCGAAAAAAACAAATAATTTCAAATTAATATTAATATGTACACACGACTACCATAAAATTAGTCCTCAACTATAACTACTATTGTTTAAAAAATAAAAGAGCCGCTCCCAAGTGGATTCGAACCACCAATCTCTCGATTACAAAATAAACACACTAACCAACTGCGTTACAGAGACATAGGTACTAGAAAGGTGATTTACTGTAAGTAAAAAAAGTTACTCACAATAAAGGTCTGTACAAGATGACATAAATTTTATTAAAATTAAGTCGTCGATTTGTGTAAAAACTCAACTTAATCATATTAAGGGCAGAGCGCTAAACGTGCCTCCTCGATCTGGTAAATTTACAAAATTGATAGTTGAGCAAATAATATTACAGACACTCCAGTAGTTATCAGACTTGGTGCCCATGGGACAGCAAACGCAGTAGGAAAAGGCCAGACACACGTTGAAAGGATGAGATAGAAAGGTATGCCAGTAAGACATGGCAGAGTTTATCGCAATCATGGTCGTCCTGGATGCAGATGGCAAAGGCCTTTATCCAGCAGTGGACTTATAGTGGCTGATGATGATCTAGTGCATTTAAGCAAAGGCAAGATACTCACTTGGCTTCTTCAAGTTCCAGCTGATCTCTTTCTTGCATCCTCTTGAGATTTTCTACATATGCTAACATGACTTCCATAGCTTGGCTCATACGTTGTTCCTATAAGAAAATTTGACAGTAACACAAAAATATCAAATGTACAATCATATTAGAGACATAATAAAAATCATAGATAAAAAAAAAAAAACATTGATTATATATCAACCCATCTCTTTGGTACTATGATCACTTTAGCAGTGATGCACTTTTGGGATCAGTCTTAATCTAATTAAGTTGTTGTAAGGTTACTTTCAATGAAGTTACTATTAATAACTATTTCTCAAGATGTATCGCCTGTATTTTTATTCTTGGCAGAATTAATCTGCTTTTCAAATATTTAGCATTTACATTACATCTAAATATACTGCACCAGAGTCCTCTCGTCACCCATCTACTTGTCTTGGTTTTAAAGTTTTCTTCTGTGGACGAAGATATTGTAATGTAACATCCTGTTTAATACTAAGGAGTAGCCAAAATACAATATAAGCAAGTAACATTGCAGGATATCTTTAAAGAACCTTAAAGAAAAACAACTTGATAAAAATAGCTTGAAACAAAAGTACAAGTCCAAAGATTACAAATACTCCAGTTATATTTTAAGTTTATGCTTTTGATGTACAAATCTGATCATTATTTGAAATTTAAAAAATGAACAGAAAATATTATGAATGTTATGTTTCTAATCTTTTGAGTGTAATACATATTAGATTTAAAATGGTGTCTGATTAAGATAGAAATCATTTTTGGTAAATAATTAAAAAATATTCTTAAAGATTAGAAAATTTGTGGTCCATCATTAAAAGAGATGTATATGAGAATGGAAAACAATTATTCAAACAAAGAAGATCTCTGGGAAGCAATAAGAACTGCTGCAAGTAATGTTAAAGCTGAAACAGTAGAAAAGTTAAC
>VCCN01005724.1:1067640-1079262 GCA_006491835.1 Architeuthis dux
GAAAAGGTAATGTTAGCAATACACATAAGAGAGATCTTTCTTTCTCTCTCTGCCTGTTCCTGCAGTAGTAAAGGGGATGAAAATGCATGGAGAAGATACATGGTAAATTTGCAATGAAATAAAGAAAAATTCTTTCTAACAATAATAAGAAGTATATTTATTACAGAAGGTATAACAATAAGTTATTTCTCAGCTGTAGGGAAGAAAATAGAACGCATTTAAAAGTTTGGTTTACTACTTAGTAAATGTCCTTAGTTTGTTGAAGATGTTAAGGAAGAGAGTGTGTATGTATGAATGTGTATGTACGTAATCAAAATTTTGAACAGTGATAGATTTTTTTAGGAACCAAATCTTGACTGAACAAAAATGAAGAACAGTCCGTCTTCTTATAGGAAGAGGTGAGTGGAGGATGAGAGGCTGGTTGAAATATCGTCCGTTGAACTGGATATCGTCAAAATTCCAAGATGAAATGTAAGGTGTCAAGAATACAAGGGTTTGCCAGACTTGTTGTCTACAAAGCATATCATGTTTTGAGTCAAGTACCGTTTTTTCCATGTTACGAAAAGTAGGTTATCTAAAAGCACTGGCAGACAAGATAACTTTGTTTCTCTGAATAAAAACCTGGGTGTTCTTAAGGAAAATATGTATGTCAAATGGTTTCACTTGTTGACCAGTGTATGTGAGTAAAAAAATACATATGTGTCCATTATACACCCATCGAAACTGCAGTCCATATAACACAAAAGAATAAATGAAAGAATAAAAAATAATAATGATCTCTTTCATACATATACTCCTGGTTTGTGTTAAATTTATTTGTATTGCTTCTTAATACGCTATGTATTAGTTATACCATCAACTGAATTATCACCAATTTCAATCTTAACCTTCCTTTTTATTTTTTATACGGCTTGCGTTTTTTTAATATGGGGTCTGCACGGGTCTGTCTGGGAGTGTGAAAATTTCATCCTCCCATGTTAAAAATGGTGTAAGCCGCATGATTTAAAAAAAATAAAATGAAAATGATAATTCATGAAAGAAAAATCCTGTATTTAGAGCCAATCCACTCGCTTACCCATTTTTTTCAAAAATGAAAATTCTTTTATGTACATTCACTCAAACGAACCCCCATTAATACATACAGAAAATGTCTATCTCGGTTGAGCTAGAATTTTTACTATTTGGTTAGTGTTTAATTTAATTTTGTTTTAAAAAGTGATATTTTTGACTTTTAGAGTTTGTTTTTTAATGATCTCTAATGATCTCTAATGATTTTTAATTAATCATCTACACTGAATTGGAGACCAAATAAAAAAAAAAAGAAGGTTATTCTACTTCAGGTCATTTTAAACATCGATATATTCTTATTAATAATTATGATAATATTGAAATATCATCAATGAACCGTCAGAAAATAAACAAACTCCGAAGAGGACATCTACTGTATTGCATGATTTGACGTTCACTTATTTTTTGTGCGGTTTGTCTATGCTGTTTATTTCAAAGTTTGTTTTTTCTCTGCCACCAACTCGGCTACTCACAGCTTGTTCATTTCCATGGCAACGACGGACCACGCCTTTTTTCTTTGTCATTTGATAATGTCACCACTACATACAGATGCTTATGAAGTAAAGGATCAGTTTAGCATAATATTTATATTGTAAATCGGAGCCCCCACCTCAACTTGAAAAGTGTTGGAATTTTCAAAAACTAACTTGCTAAAAACATGCCTACATTGGTTCACAGAAAATTTCATGGTGATATGTTGTGTGGTTTCTGCAGTAAGCAGTCACATGAGGACAGACAGATATTTGTTGAATTATATAGGATACAGAGGAACACCAATTATCTGAATTTCAGATTATCCAAACAAGATTTCAAGGTCCCACAAATATTTAATTTTACGACTTTGTCCTGAATACATATGTTACAAGTGATGATGGAGTTTATTGCTGTTCCCATGTCTGTGAAGAGAAAGCGGTCGGCCGCTGGATCTCAGTCAGTCACTTTAAACAGTGTTGAAATAATTTTAACACGTAAAAAAAATGAAAAATGAACTTTATTTACAAGAACTTAGCATCTTCTGCAAACATCCTGTACACGTACTTAAATGTATTTTTTGTAATTACGTATGGTTTCCTTGAATTTTTAGCTCCATATTTTTGTTATTTAAACAGCACATAAGGAGATTTTATTTGTAAAATAAAATATCACAAATTTTAAAGCAATATCCTGTGTTTGTACACATTTTATTGATTGAATGAAATCAAACCCTTTAAACATGCTTTTTTACATACTTGTGTTCAGTATGGCTTCCGTTTTATGATCCGAACAATTATCCGAGCAAATATCCCCCAGCCGTCTGATTTGGATAATTGACGTTCCTCTGTACATACAGAATCTCTGGAAATCAAAGTGATTTTAAAATTGTCCTGCACCTTTATACTTGCATGGAGTTACAGAAAGAGAGAAACCTAGGTCATTTGATCTTGACAACTAAATATTTCTCATATTACTACTACAGTCATCCATACAGACATATCATAATAGTATTTTTTACTCACTATCTCTGACATCACATCTTTTTCCAGAATCTTTATTATTTTAATGTAATAGCTTCAAAAGTTTACAAAGAATTATGTAGGGACCATTATATATGATTGAAATTTGATCTATCTGCAAAGTTTCAAGTAGAAAATACAAGGTATCCTAAGTAGTGATGTGCCGGAATATCAATCCGGTTGGATATCTGGCACCAGATTCACAAAAAATTATCACTGCCACCATATGAATTCAGTGCCGGATATCCAACCGGATTGATATTCCGGTATATCACTAATCAATATAATCCATATAAACAAAAGCAATGTTTGTTTCTTGAAACTACAAACTACAAAACAAATGTTAGTTATGATATTGTCTATAGTTTTGTGAATTGTCATTTATATACAAATGGTTCTTCGGAAGATTGAACTCCTTCCTTGTTGTTTGTGTTGTAAACACAACGACCCTACGTTATAAGGGTTACTCCCTTTAAAAACAAAACTTCTGTTTACTCCATCACACTTGGATTTTACACCTGAAGGATGGATTGGCCGAAACGTTGTGTTTACAACACAAACAACAAGGAGTTCAATCGTCCGAAGAACCATTTGAATAGAAATGTTAGTTATGTTGAATTTACAAGGGCAGATGCTACTTTTAATCCTATATAAAAGATTTTAACAAAAACTGATAAAAATATATCTCTCCCAAAAATATCTATCCGTTTTCTTTTTTCAGACAGCCATTAATAAGACAAATGAGGATTACAATCTGTATAAAATTGTTCAACTTTGCTGAACTGAGAGATTCATCATGATAAAGAAGACAGGTAACTTGATCATTCTATTATACAAAAAAGGACTTTATAAAAAGCTAAAGGTAGATTTATATAATTAAACATTTAAAAAAATGTTTTATTCAAATTATCTAAAACAAATTTCAATCACTTTAACTTTAATTATTTTTTTGTTCCAAACAGTAGGGTTTCAAATGTTAAATGTTTAAGATAAAAATGAAAGTCATTATTTAATTCCCCTTTAGGATATTTTGAAACAATTTTGACTAGAAAATGACAACAATATTTCAAATACATCTGAGAACAATATAACCATTAATCAAAGCACTAAAATATTAACGAGTTCATATTTAGAAATTAAATATTTAAGATAAATGCATTTAAAAGAGCAATCAATCAAATTCAATGGTACATTTAGCATTGTTTCTAACAATGGAAACAATGCCACATCTTTATATAATTTCTACTATTTCAAACACTTTGTACTGCCATGTGCATTTGCACCAACAGTCGCAGACAGCCGCACTATCATGATATTCAGTGATCAAAGTTGAAGACAGCTGTTCCATCCTGATTCTCCTTCAAAGGGTCGGTAGAACCCTATAGCCAACTCAAGCATCTACCAACTACAGGATGTTAACGTCCTGTAGTCTAACCACATTTCAGCCTTACTGTCGGAACCTTCCACAAAAGGGCAGCAGACCCCCATAGCTAGCTTGTGTATCCTGTCAAACCTACAACCTATGGACTCTGCTCCTATCTGCGCCACTCCGGTGGTCCATAGGAAGTAAACCTTTGGTTTAAAGGGTGGGATCAACCCTGGGCAAGTCACACTTCACCTTAAAACTACATTGCTCAGGCTAGACGGTCACTCTGCACATAGGCTCTGCTGCCTATGGTCCTAATGCTGGGGAAAACCATCCCAAAAAATCTTTGTTCATGAAGCCAAGCCATTCATTTCACACAAGATTAAATTGGTGCCCCGTTAGGGTTTTATGAGATTAAATTTGGTCAGTCATGATTGAATTATATGTAATAATGTTTTGGAAGAAGTGTATCAACATTTTGAAAGGTGCTGATGTTGTGTTTAGTACTGCCACTTCTGGTCTTCTAATTGGTATCCTGCACAACTTGCATATGTGTGATAAGGACCGGTACAATCAACCAAAACCTTTTTCTTTAACTGATGACACTCAACAACACTAAAAGTACAATGGCATTTATTTAATCAAATGTCATCTACTAATGTTATTATCTCCCTCTGAGATTTTGTCTCCTTTTCTCTCTGACAAGACAACGTTTTGACGGTGCAATGTTTATGTTTTGACTGCTGTATTTGCGACGATGCAAACAACATTAAGCCTTTTGAAGAAAATATAAAAACTCATGTCTCAAAAGTAAAGAGACTTCTTCATTGTTTCATTCTCTTGATTGCAACATCTACACATGTTTGCATACATTATGCAACACTAACAACAATCGTCTAATCAAATCTGCCAATGTCAAGTATAAATTACCCATGCTTCTCTTGCCTTATGGATAGGATGACCCCATTCATTTATTGGTCCGATTTGATCACTATATGTTGTTCACACTAAGCAACAAGGATAGTCACACTACACCATTATATTAGCTCATAATTAGAATTATTCACGAGATTATACTGCAATATAAAACACTTGTCAATGATCAAATTCCAATACCAAAAGAATGTATGCTATATCTTAAAGGCTGTAACAAATCATTTAAAGCTTAATCTTGCCTGATGTTGTAATATGGTGTAAAAGATTACAAAAATGTTTAAATTAATATTTTTCTCTGCTACATTAAGATACTATTTTAAAATTGATTAAAGAAGGAAAGTATCAGGAACTGGTCTATTTTTAAATGCCAGCAACAGTTTTATAAAAAACCTTTTTTATAATAATTTCCATGTTTGAAGTTTTAGTCAGCCTTACAGCTTTTCAGTAATTTGTAACTTTCCTTATCACCAAACCTACTTTGCAGTATTTCAAGGAGTGTTTTCCTTTCTTTCAGATGAAAATCTTGTTGCCCTAAAACAACAGACAAGAATGTTATGATTGTTTTTAATTCAAGAAAATGCTCATGATATAGCATGTTTTGCAGCTCCTAAGATGACAGGCTCTAATAATTACCAAAGTGTATTTTTGAAAAATATGTTCACAACATTTTAGCCAATTATCAAAATTGAGTCAATAACTACCAGCATAAGTCATTTGATCAGTGGCATTTCAAAATATTTCTTGTGCATGAGTGATCATACTCTCTGAATATTTTCTGAAAAGTTTCAAAACAGAACACTTTTAGCCAATTCTTTAACTTGATAATAATGTGGTGAATATGACAGCTTGAAACAAATCTCCAGAATGATGACTTGTTGCACTGTTAAACTGAAAGATGAATTTGTGTGTGACAGGGCTGAAAAACACACTTAAATATTGACCAATTACTCAAAATACAAATAATAAAGCAAGTTGAAACATTAATATCGTGTTGTGCCCAAGAGTAATCATGCAACCCATTATTAGGCAATTTTCAGAACAGTGTTGTAAAGACATTCTTGAATGGTACTCGCTTAAAGGCTGCCTTTGCCGACCATTAAGCTTGATGTCAAGTCACTTCCTTTGTATCAATTTAATATTATAATAATATATAATTATTATAAACATTCTATTATGGAGACATAAAATTCTCTCATGAAGTCACAATGTTCTATTTCAACATAACTGGTGAACACAAAATAAGAGTATAGTTCTGCATTATAGTTATATCGTAAATTGAACCCACCTCCTAAAACATAATGTAACAGTTGAAAGTCACCTGGATTTGTTTTATTCTTCAAGTTAGAACATTTGGAGGGTGTAGCACTAAAAAAACTGCCTACGACATTCCGTTTTTTCCTGGGTTACATACAAACAAAAAGCTATTATACTAATAATAATTTTATGGAAGGCATTTTGTTATGCCATTGATTATTCATTCTCAAGTGACAACTGCATTTTTAGTTTTAAGCTGTTTTTAAATATTCAAAATAAGAAAGTAGACTTCATATAGGATACAAAAAAAAGAAATCTTTTCTAAACTTGTTTTTAAAACAATAAAAAAATTTTTTTTTTAAAAAGGCACACAATTACAAACTTTATGTTCCAATCAAAAGCAATGAGTGATCATTTTATTAAATTTTAAAACTTAAGAGTGAACAAAAATATTAGAGCTTTCTGAAAATGTAATAAAAAACAAAGAGAAATTTAAAAAGTATTTGCTATGATTTCAACTAAAAGGATTACTGAAAGTTTCTGTGCAGTATTTTTAGATTTAACTAAAATTTTAAATAAAAAAAAAGCAGTTGCTAAAAGTGAGACAGCTAAGCCACAAGAAAATCTGTGGAAAGTTTCTATGTAACGAAAATAGCCAGATTAGTTGACACACTTTCTACTTTTGCCTTTATCTGCATTAGCTAATATATAGTCTTACATGTCTATACACTATCTGGCAACCTACAATTTAGAATATTTCAAGAATTAACAGTGATATTTTTAATACACTAAATGATAAGCACTCAAAAAGTATTTTGTAAGAGAGTCCCTCTGATGATGATATCATGTATCTATCATGTGTATATATTATGAAAGAAAATTGAATAAAAACATTGTAATCATAAATATTAATTTTGTATCTTTTTTCAAATTGTAAAGTTAAGCCTAGTTATCTCAATATTGGAAAAATATTTTTTAAATTTCAAATTCAAAGTAGATTTGATAAAGTATACTAATGTACAGTTAGTTATATGTATATCAGAATAACAATCCATGTCTCATATCAGTAACAAGTTAGCATGAAATAACAACATTTCACCATATATTTATTAACTAAAAAAATACAGAAAAGCCTATGATACAAAAAAGAAGAGATACTTCAGATATATCTAAATTGATACTGTCTTCCAAATTCTTGTATTACCACACAGATTTTTGTTTTTTAAAAGATTGTATGCTGTGTCGTTGTCATAAAATACGTATGATACTCAAAGCCTAGCGGTTTAGTCTTATCTGAGTTGTTGGAGTAATGAACCCTCTAACACACTTAAAAGGAAAAATGACCTCAAACAAAAACAAACCATTTCCTACCTGTGAAGGATCTTGTACTTATAAAACTAACTGAAATACCCGCCCTATTTCCAGCTAGTTCAGAAGGCCTGCAGAAGGTCTATAATGGTACCTATGGCCCTAATAAGAGACTAAACCTGTTTTTTTAAGGGTACCTTAATTCTATACCTACAATTTTGGCTACTTAGGTCACAGACAGATAAACAGAATCAGACATAATATTTTATATAGATAGATAGATGCATGGAAGTCCGATCATTATTATCAGGGAGAGCGCAAAAGCAGTTGCCACATTATTATTATTTTTAATTTTCAAAAACTAATATGTGAAAAACATGCTCTGGTGTCCTAATAGTAACCACAAAATATTGGGTGGCCACACCTCGAGCCATCCTTGAGTTAGGCTAGCACAGACATACAGACAGAGATTTGGTGAATTGAAGTAATAGTAGATTTTTAGGTAAACGTGAATGCAGTCGACACAAAATGAGGGACCAAGAAAATTTAAACATTTCAGATAATAAATCTAATTTACAAGTAGATGACATAAATCTAGTATATAATAAGCATAAGCAAAGTTGTAAATGGGTATTGTTATAAATGATATCTCATTCTTAATATCACAATGGTTAATTTTGATTGCGAACAATAGTTTATGCAATTTTGTTATGAATCAGATTTCAGTGACAAAATCATACTGATAAAACCAAATGGAATTCACATAAATCTAAATTAAAATAAAGCAGCAAACTTAGAAAACATACATTAAAAGCAAACATTTGTTAGAGCTACTTGCTTAAAAGGCCACCTTCGCTGACCATTAAGCTCAATGTAAAGTCACTTCCTTCATATCAAATTAATATAATTATTTGCAAATAAATAAGGGAAACTACTCTATAAAAAGTATTTTTGCCAAAAGGGGAAAAAAGTTTCTCATCAGTTTTGACATCTAAAAGGGAAAAAAAGTGTTATCAGAATATTAGTTTAGGTAAACAATCAATGTAAAAAAAATATCAGAATATGAGATTAGGTAAAAAAAAACAACTTCCAAAACATGTGTCACCATGCTCCAGCCCATGGATGAGGGAGCAACATTCCAGGCTTATTATCTTAGAACAACCTTTGCCAAAGCTATATCTGCAACTGAGAATGATGAGATGACCATTTGTGATTTTTGGAAATCATACAATGTTTTGCATTGTATAAAAAACATTGCAACTGCTTTGGAAGATGTTACTGCTAAATGCATGAAAGGCATTTGGATGAAGTGCCTAAAACATTATGTGGATAATTTCAAAGGATTTCATAAGTTTGACAATGTCAATGAAATTAATAGGAAAATAGTGTTACTCGACAATGTCAATGAAATTAATAGGAAAATAGTGTTACTCGCCAATGCCCTCAATTTAAAAGTAGAAGTGGAAGATGTGGAAAGCTTAGAATAGACAGAGGGAGAATTGACAAAGAGCATTTTGAGGAAGAATAAGAACAACCAAAGCATTTCAAGACAAAGTGGTTGGCTAGTGCATTTTCCAAAATAAGAGCATCTTTATTAGAACTAGAGAGTATGGACCCTAATGTTGAATGTTTTGCAAAAGTGGATCGGCAAATTCATGAAATATTATGTTGCTATCATGAAATATACAAAGAAAAAGAAGAAAACAACATAGAGCGCCATAAATGATTTCTTTTAAAAGACTTAGTACTACTACTACTCCAGATTGAAAACACATGGTGTTTTTTATTTTATTCATATGTACATTTTGAGTGATTTAGTATTCTACTTTTGTATTTATTTACTTGTACATATTTTTGTATGTATCTCAGTAGGAGCTTTACAAAATGAAAAAAAGATTTTTTTTTAAATTACTAAAAATTGTGTTTCCATTCGACCTCTTTGTTTCAAGCAAAATATTGTACAAAAGAAAATGTAAAATGAAAAAAGATTCATAAAAAAAAAGGCAATGCAAGGTACATACTCTGTTTACATTATTGAAATGAAAAAAACAAACTAAGAAAACGTGAATGAAGGTTGGATTGTTAAGCCCTAAAACAAGGCATTCGTTTAGAGACCATTTTCATTTAGCAAGCTGGTTGACGGAACACAGTCATTAAGCTGTATTTCAAATGATTACAAACATTTATAAAAACCTCTTAAATTGGTATTTGCAAGTTAATTTCATCCTAATAAATAAATACATTTATACTAAGATATAAAATTTTATAATTTATCCATACAGAACATAAAAAATCACGTCATTTTTGATGGGTACTATGCTAGTAACGGCATCCCCTGTTATAACGCCAGTGTTCAGATCCAAGAAAGCCAACCATGTTATAACCGAACTGCGATAACTGCAGGGTGTCTATGGGCGATATTCAAGGGCCGCCGATAGGTGCAAGATGGCAAACATTGTCTATTGTATAAAAACAAAGTGGGATTTGAATAAATAAACAAAGACATTCTTTGATGTTTGTTTTTTTTATTAAATAATACCACCAAAACAACTACAATATATTACAAAGTGTACCAAATTTCAGTATTTAAAAACAAATTATTTACATATTTACACCAGTGACTTAATCCTTTGAACCCTTAGCCTATGCGCCTTCAGCTAAACTGTAGCTGAGCGCCCGAGATAAGTTAACACCATCAGTGCTTTCTGCAAAGATTTTTGTAGATAGCATTCCTGGGTCACAACTGCTAAATATGAAGATCTTCTCTAGGAATATATTGAAAGTAACATTGAGTGCCAATATAGTTTGAGTAAGCTGCAGGAAATTATGATTGAAGTTTCCGGACCAGATCAACTTTGACCTTTGGTTTCTAAAACCTGGAAAAATCAAACAGCGCACACCAAATTTTAAATATTCAAATGGAGAAAGAGAATATTGGTGAGAGTTGTGAAATTTTATTGTTTTCTCATGCCATGAATGGATGCAACACAACATCAGCATCGTACACAAAAGGCAAAGTACTCCAGCTTCCGCAAACCAACCAGATTTTAAGAGGAGAAATGAAAATATTCAACCAGGATTCAGCCAGTAAAGAAGCCATCAAAGCTGCTGGGGAAAATTGTTTCTTAAAAATGGTATGGATCAAAATCAAAGATATCTTATGAGCTAAGATTAGATACATCTTTTCAACTGGCATTTCAACCTTCAACCTCCAACCAGTGCAGCTGTAGAGCAACACTCATTCAGAGTGTATTTACAGGAATGGCTAGGAAATTGCTTGAATTGTTGGTTCATAAGGGAATCACTAAGACCTGTTCCCACCACCAAAGAAGCAGCTCCTTCAAAACTTAAAAAAGCCTAATGTTGTGTAACTGCAAGCTGGGATGCAACAATAGATGCAAACGCATACAATATAGTTTTCTGTGCTCAGCAATATGTGGAGGGTGCCAAGGAACTACTTTTGAGACCTCTCAGTCGGCATGCTACTAGAGGACTCTGAGTATTTAATTAAATGATTGTAAGATATTTCAAAAAAGGTAGAATTAACAGTTATTTTCATATTAATTAGTTGTTATTCACTATTCACTGTATAATATTTCATTTTCTACCAACAAAACCTGTTGAAATTTAATGGCGTGCTAAAAGACAATTAAAATCTTTTGTTGGGGTTTTTGATCATACAAAACACTTTATACACCAGAAATATTTTAAATTCATGTAGATTTTCTATAGCTGTAACGGTTTAGAAGTTATTGCCAAAAGATTAAAATTCAGACACCATTTTCCAGGATGGCTGCTTGAGCACAGCTTGGATTTATGAGGACTTTTAGTATTTTCATCAGTAGGGCTTAATATACAGCTGTGCCAAGTCTGAACTTCCTGCTAATTCGGTCGATTTTCCTAAAATTCCTCCGCTATATAAAGCCTGAGAAAATACTTTGATGACCAAATGAAATTATATGAATCAAAGATTTTGTAAAAAATGCTGAAAATTTTTACATCAAATAACATTAAATTTCCAGCATTGCCTACATTACAAAACCAGCTCTCCCTGCTCTCTCACTCTTGTTAATAGATCCTTTTCATCTGTAACTGGCCTCCGTTTCTCTTACATTTACAAGCATTTAATCTTATTAATCACCACTACCAAACTACCACATTTATATGTATCTATCTATGTATCCGGACTTTGTCCAG